>JAHHFK020004863.1:0-154430 GCA_024533555.2 Aedes koreicus
GTCATACGTTGACATATAGACAGATGACATCTAGATATATAGACATCAGGGCGATTATCGTATTTTTCCTTTTTCGGCAAAAAGTGTGTGGTGGTGAAAGTGAGTTAAAATATAATTAACATGAATTCTAACTAATTCATTTTCATCTATAATTAGATAGATCTTTAAAACTTAATAGTAGTTTCGACAAGCTCGGTTAAACTTAAAGACTAAGATTATCACAGTGAGTAAAAGTTAAAAATATTATCTCTAAAACCTAACCTAAACCTAAAATCACAGATAGTGGATACATCACAGTTAGTCGTGGCGATTTTAGGATTAGCAGTACGATTCAAACCGAAAATTGTAAGTCAAATGGGTTCTTATCCTACATTGTTTATGATAATAATAATAAACCAATTTCAGCTTTAAGCTATTTCGCACCAACCGTGAGTTTGCGACGGCTAAAAAGAGTTCGGAAAGAAACCGGCCCATTGTACTCTGAACAATAAGAATAATTGAAATTTTGCGTAGACATAGTTAAATGTGTATTGTTTACACTCTAAGAGTTTATTTCATCAGGTGCGCAAAAGTTTTCAAAATGGCAACAAAAGAACAGTGCGTACACGAAAAAGTTTTGCACGAGTACTTTGAGAATAAGGATCTGTCGCATCATGCCATCGGAAAAAAAAGTTGGGATTCGTGAATTCCACGGTGTCTGGTATCATAAAACGGTTCGAAGAACGTTTGACTGTTGATCGGAAGCGAAGATCCGGAATAAAAAGCCGTCAGGTCAAAGTTTCATGTGAGCAAGACATTCATGCAGAATACCAAAACTCGAGCTGGACTACGTACGTTTAAGGTTCAGAAGTCCCCAAACCGTGACGAGAAACAGAAGACGGACGCAAAAAGCCTTGCCCCGAAGTTGTACGACCAGAAGTTAACGAAACCACACTGCTGCGTAATGGATGACGAGATATATGTGACGGCTGCCTTCAACCATATTCCAAGAAACCTGTATGTGAAGGCCAAATATAAGTGTGATGTTCCCGAGAACCTCCGGACACAGAAGATGTTGAAATTTGCCTAGAAGTTCTTAATTTGTCAAGCGATTTGTACTTGCGGAAAGCGGAGTACACCTTTCGTTACTGCAAGCACCATGAATGGACAGGTGTATCTGGAAGAATGTCTCCAAAAGCGGTTTCTCTCTCTCCTGAAGGCTCACGACGGTCCGACGATCTTCTTGTATAAGGCGAATGATGTCGATTTCGTGGCGAAAGATCTAAACCCCTCAAACACTCCGAAGCTGTGCCCAATAGAAAACTACTGGGCCATTATGAAGGAGTACCTTCTAAAACGACCTAAACTGGTGAAGAATGTAGAAGAAATGAAGAAAGCATGGGTTAATATGCAAAAAATTGTCGATTCTGAGGTCGTGCAGAACCTTATAGCTGGGGTTAAGGACAAGGTTTGCGCATTCGCATGTAAAGGTGAAATAAATTAAATGAATGATCCAAAAACTAACTGTAATGGGTTTTTTTACTACCTGAAAACTTGGTAATAATTGGATAGAAACTCGAATTTTGAAAATTAATTTTGAGTGTGCGGGTTTTAAACGGGTTCAAAAGACTTGCATTAAAGGGTTTAAAGACTTGAATGCTTCCATTCAAAGATTTTCGAACTTTCTCAACCAGAATCATTCACCACTTTCCGCATCATCTGCTTGAAATCTCCTTTTTACTAGCGATAATTTACCTCCTCCCCCACGAGAACTCTGTTTTGTTTTAAGTTCTGGACCCGCAGACGCAGACAAACCAACAACAACAGCATCGACAAAAGCATCCTTAGCATCAGGTTCCACCACCACAGCTGAGACTAATAAAATGGCGCTAAAATACTGCTCCGCTCGTGCCCTTCTGTCAGCCACGAGTGCTCCGTAGAAATAGAGGCCGAAAATAAGCTCCCAACATAAAGCCAAAACACAATCAAAAAGTTTATCGTTATCAGTGAGCGTGAAAATCGGGCTCCAACCAAAGTAATGAAAAAAATCCGTAGCAGTTTCTTAAAACCCCATCCTTTGGTCGATCCCTTTAGGATGTTGGCCAAGCAACCAAGAGTTAACCCCCTCTGGAATGAGAGCAAGAACGGGAAAAAAGATTAATATAAGAAACAGACTTTTTTAATTACGTTTCTTTCGCTCCCTTTGCCTATCCATTTTCACTTCGGACTCTCACTTTCAGTGGGAACTTTTTTTTCTGCTTTGCCTGAAAGGAAAGAAAATCACCAGCCCGCACATAATTTGAACCACTTCGCCCACCCACCTCCGTCCACTCCCCTATTCTGAAACTATCCTCAAACGAGCAAAAAGCTCCTTCACCTCCTTGGGGTTTCGTTTTCTTCCTGCGAAAGCCAAGATTCTTTATTTGAAGATTGGATTAAATACTTACCGTTTTTCCGGCGTTTTACATCTAATTCGAGCGTCTAAGTATGTGTGCGTGTTATTTTTCTCCTGTGTTTGGTAGTTTAACATACAAGTTGGCTGGTTTTCGTTTCTAGAAAATCAAAAAATATAAATGAAGCTGGCGGGTTTTGCCTTCATCGATGTGGGTGTCCGCGGCATAATTAGGTTTAAATTCAATTCATCCCGAAGAATTTTCTCGGCTTGCTGCCATTCATCATCGATGGTTTTTTTTTAATGAATTCATTTATTTGTACAGGCTCAATCGAGCCAACTTTACAGAGCCATGTTTTCTTTTCTTTTTTCAGTTTACATCAGTTTAAAACTAAAGTTGGGGGGACAGAACCGATTACTCGCGGCTGTCTCGAGGTTTTTTTTTTAAATACTTCATTTATTTATAAGGTTCAGACGTGTGCGACACTTTGCGGAGCCGATAATCAATATTGTTATTTACAATGCATTGGTTTTTGGTGTAAGTAAGGGGGGTGCCAATTACTCTCGCGGCTGGCTCGAAGTTAATGGGTTGTTGAGGAAATTTTTCGGAAGCTCTTTGCAGCACGCAGGGGTTAGATGTATGGCGAGCTCAAAGCTATATTTATGGGAAAAATTGTTATAAAGGGCGTTTTACAAATAATACAACTTACAATTGGTCTTCTCGTACAAATTCAATTATTCTCCTCGTATAAACTTTAATTGGTCTCCTCGTGTAAACTTTAATGTGGTATGCAACTAAATTAATCCAGAAAAACTAGCGGAAATAATA
Source organism: Aedes koreicus (assembly GCA_024533555.2). NCBI lineage: Eukaryota > Metazoa > Arthropoda > Insecta > Diptera > Culicidae > Aedes > Aedes koreicus. The sequence continues at coordinate 3,201 of JAHHFK020004863.1, forward strand.
ATGCCTTGCTGTCAAATAGGTTTCAATAGGCCTGTCAAGAAGTGATGTAGCTAAGTTGCGCACGGTTGGATGAAGTCAGTCGACAGTGGCGAAGGTTACACCCAACATCCCCCGACCCGTAATGCTGGTGCAGCGATTCCGGTAATGCAGCGTTACTCCTCAGCTCCATTGTTGACTGATGTCTGGATATCTAGAACGGCGATCTTCGTCACCGGTCGGCGTAGCACTCCTCCTGTAGTCTTCACCAGGGCTTGCCTGGCCCGTCCGTCGCGTCCCTTCACAACTGAAAGGATGCGTCCTCGTAGCCATCCGTTCCGCCTCGATTCGTCGACAATAATGACCGGGTCTCCATCCTCTGGTTCCTTGGCTTCCTCGAACCATTTGGTACGCTTGCAGATCGTCGGGAGGTATTCCCGTACCCAGCGACGCCAAAACTGGTCAACCAGGCTTCTTGTTAGCTTCCAGTTGGTTCTGAGGCACTCTGGATGTGCAGGAATGGTTTGTGGAGGCTGCGCGGCTCCCTGCGAGTTCAGAAGCAGGAAATGATTGGGTGTTAATGCGTCTTGCGCTTCTGACTCGATGGAGACGAACGTCAAAGGACGCGAGTTGACGATTCCTTCTGCCTCGATCATCAGTGTAAGGAGCGTTTCGTCATCGGGGTTCCTGGTGGTGCTTAATGTGGCGAAGGCAGTCTTGACCGACCTAACGAGTCGCTCCCACGATCCTCCCATATGCGGGGCGGCTGGAGGATTGAAGATCCATTTGGTGGTTGCGTTAGTGAAAGTCGATGATAGTTGCTGGTTCATTTCTGCTATCTGCTGCTGCAACTCGCGGCTAGCTCCAACGAAGTTTGTACCGTTATCGCTTCTTATCTCCAAGGGTGATCCGCGCCGTACCAGAAATCGACGAATTGCCATCTTGCATGCTTCCGTGGACAGGGAGTGCACTATCTCTAGGTGCACTGCTCGGATGGTAAGGCAAGTAAACAGTGCCACCCATCTCTTAACTAGCGAACGTCCAACTTTGACCATCATAGGACCAAAATAGTCGAGGCCAACGAACGTGAACGGCCGGATGTACGGACTAAGTCTCGCTTCCGGAAGCGGCGCTTCGCGTGGACATGATGGTTTGGCCTTTGACACTCTGCACCACATGCAGAGCTTTGCTATATTCCGTACGAGCGCACGGAGACTGGGCACGTAGAACCGCTGACGCACTTCGTTGATGACCGTTTCCCGATTTCCATGGAGGTATCGTCGATGGTACCAGTCGACAATCAGGTTCGTTAAGCGGTGTCCCTTCGGAAGAATTACGGGAAATTTCGTATCGTATGGCACGAAGATTGCCCCAGTGATACGCGTATCCATTCGAATCACTCCACATTCGTCAATGAACGGCGATAGCTTGTAGATCCGGCTGGTGCGATCAATCCTTGACTGGGCGCCATCTTTTGATTTCTTGAGTATCATCCACTCTTCTGGAAACGAAGATCGTTGAGTCAGCCGCCAAAGAGCACTCTCGGCCCGTGCAAGTTGTTCTCTGCTAGGGTGGGAGGTCGATCTCTGTTGTTTCGTTCGCTTCCGTCGACAGTTATCCACGAAGCGGAATAGGTACGCAACTGTTCGCCAGAGTCTCTCATACTTAGAAAAGCGATTCAAGTCGATGATCTCCTCTTGCAGATCGTTCAAATGGACCAGGCAAGGTCGAATTTCCTCTTCGGTGATTTCTGGGTCTGCTTGTCGCGGCCACAGAGCCTCTGGGCATCTCAGGAACTCCGGTCCTTTGAACCATCGACCGTCGGGCTTCAAGTTTGGTTTGTTGCGCCATTTTGTACCGTCATCTGCAGAGTTGAGCCCCGATGGTACGTACTTCCACTCCTCGGGATTGGATTTGGTCAGAATTTCTCCAATTCTACAAGCAACGAACTGTCTGTAGCGGCGATGATCGGAATGTATCCAGGAAAGCACGGTTTTGGAATCTGTCCAGAATACTTTACGTTTAATTGGAAGGCTGTGGCCACTGCATAACGTTTTCATAAGCCTGCACCCTATCAGTGCCGCTTGGAGTTCGAGTCTCGGGATCGAGAGAGTTTTTAACGGCGCTACCTTGGCCTTGGCAGATACGAGAGCACTATGGAATTCACCATCGATAACGGCTCGAAAGTAAGCGACGCACGCATATGCTGTTTCGCTGCCATCTACAAAAACGTGTAGCTGAAGGTCTTCGATAGCTTCTGACGATACGCCCGGGAAATACGCGCGTGGTACTTGAATGATTCCTAACTCCTTAAAAATTCCAGCCCAATCCCGCCATCGTCCCATAATTGCGCCCTCCACTTCATCGTCCCAACCGGCCTTCGTACGCCAGATATCCTGAATAATTACACGTCCATGAATCAGAAAATGAGAGAGAAGGCCTAATGGGTCGAACTGGCTCATTACGTAGCGCAAAATACTTCGCTTCGTAGGGATAACTGCTTCCACGTCAACATTACTGGAAAACACGAACACATCTTCTTCTGCATTCCATTGCATTCCAAGCACTCGCTCTACTTGATGTTCCGTCGCTCCAACAATCTTCGTTGCTGAGAAATCAGCTTCCCCGACCCGTCGGAGCACTTCGGATGAGTTGGACAACCAGTTTCGGATGATGAAGCCGCCTTGTCTATGCACTAGTTTCACCTCATCTACGACCTGGCAAGCTTCTTCCTCGCTGTCGAAACTCTGCAAATAGTCGTCGACGTAGTGGCGACGTTGGATTGCTTCTGCTGCTCTAGGATACTGCTCTGCGTGTTCGGCGGCATTCAGATTCTTGACGAATTGTGCCGAGCATGGTGAGCACGTCGATCCGAAAGTTGCCACGTCGATTACGAAAGTTCGCACTCCTTCACCCGTTTCTCCGAACCAGACAAATAACTGGCTGAAACGATCCTCTCGTCGCATCTTAAGTTGATGGAACATTTCCTTTATGTCTCCTACAACTGCAATCCTCCGTTCTCGAAAGCCATATAGAACTTCTGGTAGGGGTACTACTAGATCTGGTCCTTTCAGCAGCATACTGTTGAGGGAGACTCCGTCCACAGTAGCTGCTGCGTCCCACACTATGCGGATCTTATTTGGTTTGTTCGGGTTTTGTACGACGCCAACCGGAAGATACCATATCCGACGTTGATCAGCTGATTGAAGTTCATCCTCCATTGTTTCGTGGATGTATCCTTTCTCTTGATATTCCACTATCTGCTGTTTCACGCTTTTCATCACCTCCGGATTTCTTTTCAATCGTCGCTCTAAGCATTGTAGCCGTCGAACCGCCATCCCGTAGCTTTTAGGAAATTCTACATAATCGTAGCGCCATAGCAGGCCGGTTTCAAATCCATTTTCGGTCCGCTTTGTTGTACTCTCGAGTATAGATCTAGCCCGCTTGTCGTCCTCGGACTCGGGGCTCCGGTCCACTGACACCCCTGTATTTTCGACCGTAAAATACTCCTTCACTAGCTCGTGTAGGTTATTCTCCTTGTCGCATCCACAGATATGAAGATTGTAGCTGGGATATGTGGTTCCTTTTGGCACCGCTCCGTAGATCGCCCAACCGAGGCGAGTTTTGGCAGCAATTGGTTCACCTAGTTGACCCTCTCTTATTTGCTGGGTAGCGGTAAGATGAGTATGCTTCGCACCGATCAGTATACCTGGCGATTTGGATTCGAAATCTTTTATCGGTAGTTTCCTGAGGTGCCCATAACGTTCGCTAAGCTCCTTGTACCGCAGCGTCTGCTTTGGTAACGCCAGTGATTCCACAGTCCTTACATCGTCGAGCGCGTATCGCTTCTTTCCTCCAGCTCCCGCAATCTCGATTTCCACTTGCATGGAGTCTTCTTCTTCCCGAGTGATGTTGCCCGTCCAGGTCAGGCATAGACGTTTCCTTGCTCCTGCAACCTGTAGTGCATCGGCGAGGCTCTTCTCCATTAGCGTAACGGACGATCCCTCATCGATGAATGCCAGCGTATTGATAATCTGTTCCTTGTTGAAGAGCTTAACCGGTAGGATGCGAAATAATGTAGAGCTCGCAGTACGATGAGCGTTAACACCTTCATTCTGGGTTTCTGGTTGCGGATCACTGGCTCGTAGTGGTGTTTGCCTTGGTACGAGGGGTGGGTTCACTGGAGTACCATGCAAGAGTGGATGATGTCGAATTTGACAACCTTGTACATTGCAGCGCACTTGAGACCGACATGGTTTCCTACCGTGTTTCCCGAGACACATTCGGCACAGGTAATGGGTATGCACAGCTTTCCAGCGATCTTCTCGATTCATCTTCTCGAAGACTTCACAGTTCTTCACTCGATGATGCGGATTCCCACAGATGAGACAGGAAATAGACGCGACAGCTTTCGGCGACTCCGATTTAGGTTTCGGTGAATCCGTTGCACTTGTTGATGCTAGATGAGCGTTGACGAAACTTTTCACCTTCTCCTCTTTCTTTAGCTTCGTCCCTTTGGAATCCATAGATAGAGACACCTCTGCCGCTGCTGATACCAAGTTCGACATATATCTACCGAACACGCGCAAGTCGACCACCTGAAACTGCCGTTTAAATGTTACCCACTCCAGTTTGAGGTGAGCCGGTAACTTGTCTACTAGCTCCTGCAGTAGCACTGGGTTTGAAAGGTGTGAAACTTGACCAGCAGCTTCCAAATGGTCGCAGAAGTTCTGCACTGTCATGCCAAAGGCTATGAGCGTTTGCAGGTTTTCCGCCTTTGGTGCAGGAACTTCTCGAATCTTCGAAAGCAGGGCGTAAATTATCTGCTCCGGTCGCCCATATAGAATCTGCAACGTCTGCATCACTTGCGGCACTGATGCGGGGAGCAGAAGTCGGCTGCGAACTGATTCCAAAGCGACGCCCTTCAAGCACCTTTGAAGGCGTCCAAGGTTCTCCACATCACTATACCCACAGGCTTCTGTGGATGTGTTGAAGGCACTAAAAAACATTGGCCATTCCTCCGAGATTCCGCTGAATATTGGCAGGTCCCTAGGCATCACATGTCTCGCCGCCAGTTGACGAGGTGTGGGCGCATTTGCTTCACGATTCACTACCGGCACTTGATTATTCGAAAGCGTTGATGGTTGATTCAGTAGAGGCACTTGCGATACGTTGGCATTCATAATTGGTAACGAGTGGCTAACGGGGTACACGTGAGAGTATTGTTGGGGAGGATTTGAAGGCAATATCAAAGGTACATAGGATTGGTTTACATTCATTGGGTTTCCTGACAAATTGCATTGGCTTACACTAGTATTGGTATATTGCAGGTAGGGGACTGAACCTAACGAAACTATACTTCCTACGCTATTCGTTACCTGATACGGTTGGCTTACGTTCTCCCCTGTGGCGGGGTAACCTCCAAGCTGACCCACTGAACTGATTGTTGACGGTAAACATTGCGTAGGATGGGTGTAGCCCGATGCCAAATTGATCCAATTTTTTTTCGTGGTCGGTGTCGATGAATCCAGCTGGAATGATCCGCCTCCGGCCTGGAAGTCGTATATGTAGCCCGACGTTTGACCCAATACCTGCGACGAATGGCCGTAGTTCGATTCTTTCGAAGAGATACCAGCGGGTGCTGACGATTGGATGATGGTTTTCGGCCCATAACCAGGAGCGAGGGTTGCGGGCGGCATCGACGAAAAAGTTGACATAGGCATGGCCATTTGGGTACTTCCAGCAGCAGAAAACTGTGACATCAATTCGGAGTTGGTCGTAGGAATCGTCATTGTGCTAGCTGATGCAATTATTTGCTGATTTGTGCACGCAGTGACCTGATTCAACCGACTCATCCACTCTGCAGTACGGCCGATGTTTTCCGTTTCTCCGCTTGTAGTACCGGCGCCATCACGTGTGTCATTCAAAATGTCGTACTGTGCCTTCAACATCTCCTTCTCCAGTTGCAGTTTCTTCCGTGCGAGCTGATTCGAGTGATCCAGCTCGATTTCCTTAAGCAGATGTGCCTTTTGCTCCTCCAGCAGTTTTAAGTTGAGACGGGTGCGTTCGCTGATCGGGTTACTTCCTCCGATGACATTCCCATTGGAATTATTCTCCGGTATGTTCTCACCTTCCGAGTGGCCTGCGCTAACGCACTGGTTGCACTTCCAGACTTCGTCTATTTTTTCCTCATCGTATCCAGCACATCCGTAGTGGAACCACTTGTTGCACACTTCACACATGACCATATTATCGATGTTGTTGGCCTGGTCGCACAACACGCAATCGAATCGGCTGGTCTCTGGCATCCTGTTGCCCTTATTCCAACGTAATAACCTCAATTCTTTGAGTTTTGTTGAGGGAATTTTTCGGAAGCTCTTTGCAGCACGCAGGGGTTAGATGTATGGCGAGCTCAAAGCTATATTTATGGGAAAAATTGTTATAAAGGGCGTTTTACAAATAATACAACTTACAATTGGTCTTCTCGTACAAATTCAATTATTCTCCTCGTATAAACTTTAATTGGTCTCCTCGTGTAAACTTTAATGTGGTATGCAACTAAATTAATCCAGAAAAACTAGCGGAAATAATAATGCCTTGCTGTCAAATAGGTTTCAATAGGCCTGTCAAGAAGTGATGTAGCTAAGTTGCGCACGGTTGGATGAAGTCAGTCGACAGTGGCGAAGGTTACACCCAACAAAAAGGTATTTGTTTGTTTTATTTGCTATGAATCGAGTTTTTTTTTAAGTTTCCGCTATTTAAACCCTTTGTGAGTGACAGCACTCTTCAAAGGCGCGCCCCTTTATCAGTCAAAACCGGATTCATTGCAAACAAAACAAATAATGACTCCGATACTGACCTTGCATCAGAATCATAGTCCTAACCAATTCAAACTATAGAACATCAAATAGAAAATGAGAATTCGCATAAATGAAGACTAATCATGTTTTCTTTATTCCAAGCTCATCCTCGGTGCGTCAATCCGAGTATTGTCGCTTTTCACAAGACATAAAATGTAATAAGGACTAATATACGTTCCTTTAACTACAAAAACAAATATGTTCCCTAGTTGAATTAATTCGGACTAGGGTTCGGTGGTAGATCTGATACCCCGTAACGCACCACGAAAAGGTGATCTACCCGCGTTACGGGTCTAACTCGGGCCACCAGGGTATCAATAGTTTTCGCTTGGAGGGCATCTTTATCCGGGCAGTCTTGACATCACAAGAATGAAACCCCGACTTACATCCAGGACCCTTGAACCACGATTTCGACGAAAAAATTGGAATAATGGAATGTTACCACCGCATAGTGGTCGGAGATGGTCAAATAACGAACTTAGTTGTGTGGCGCCCGAAATATTAACTTTATCCAAAAAATTTAATCAAACAAATTGCTGCGCATAGTTTGGCAACTCCAGAAAAAAAATAACTTTTTTTTTGTTTAATAGATAAAAAGGTATTTTTTTCGGCAAAATTTTAGATCTACTCAAAATATGAAACTATGTGCAAGACTAAAAAATCTATGTCAAGTATTTAAAATTAACACTTCATTTGATCACTTTAAAAAAATTAAAAATAAAACATAGAAACTTTTTTTTAAAAATAATCACTAGTAAACGCGAGCAAATTCCTTTAAATTCCACTAAAGAAAGCTTATCTTTTGACAGATAGGCCTATTCCAAGTAGTTTTGGAGATATAAGTTGTTTTTGGTGACAACCTTTTTATGATAAAAAAAAAAAAAAAAAAAAAAAAAAAAAAAAACGAAGTGTGCTTTGCTAGAAGATGGAAGCAAATATTTTTTTTCTCCTGTCAAATTCCCGAATTTTACTCCAATTTTGTTAATCATCGGTATTGTTAGCCAACTTGAAGAAAGCCGGAAGCACAAACTGCGATAATCAGGGAATCCGAAAACAAAATATTCTGGGGCGAACAAAATTAATGGAAAATTAGTGAGATAAACCGTTTTTCGTTACTAATTAGAACTTAATGTTGAAATTACACACACGGGCATTAAAGTGCGGTAAAAGGTTAGTTTCAAACTTGAGGCAGAAGTCTGGCCAACTGGAGATTCGGAACAATCGGTCCATCCAGGCGCGTAAGCACGCAACCAATCCACAGTTTCATTTTTCGTAGTGCATTGGGCGAGTCGCTGCGGTGGACAACAGTGGGAGAGTTAAGTGATAGGGTGTCTGTTGGTCCTCGGATTAACGATAAAGTGCAGAAATGGGTGACCGCCCTTCTCGGAAGAATTTGCTGTTTTCAGATGTGACGATTAAATGCGCGGTGATTGCGCGCCTTGATTCTGGAGGTTTCTTGTTCTTTTTGCTTCTCGCGTAAGTGATTTTGTCAAACTGGAAGCAAAGATTGTGATTTAATTGTTGTTGGGAAATACAACCACAGCAGAAAAAAGAATAATAAGTTGCCAAAAAATCGTTAGACTGCTCTGAAAACCTGACGAATGGATATTTTCTGCGTCGTAAAATTATGTTTTAAATTATTTCAAATTTTGTAAAAGTGCATATAAGAGTGCAACATAATTAAACGTCGATTTATGCAAGCAGCTGCTTTTGTCATGAAGAGGACAAGCCGTGTATACAATTTTCGTGATGAAGAACCACTGCTGGAATTGTGCGGTTCTCTACTATTCAAGCTGGTAGTGGAGAAACAGGATTTGTAATCACTACTTCGTTTAGTCGTTTCCAACAAATCCGTGAAATGTAACTAAGGAAAACGAAATGATTAGTGACGTGGAGAAAAATTGGAAAGAATTGGAGGAAGAAGAAAAGGGGAGAACCTAATAAAGGTGGGTTAAATTTTTGGTCCACCTCACTGAAAATTTATTTTCGTAAAAAAGTTTTCACTCGTTTCGTAAACATGGATTTTGTACATAGAACAAATGTTTCGTATTTTGTATGAAACATTCATATGGCTTTTTATCTGGTGAAATGCTATCATAACACCTTTTTGTAGAATGCACGAAATGGATTTCGTGAAGACCAGCCAATCGCTGCTTCTCTGTTGGTCTTGCTTCTGGGATGGGCAGGAAGAATTTATTTATCCCAACAACAAAATTAAAGCGCTGCCGAGAGTTATAGCTTCATACTCATTAATCAAGGATCTTCTCATGTGTCACCATGGCCTAGTGAGATCAACCACGGATTCAACGTTTCTTTTTAATTTGTAGTAAAATATTCGTAGCTCTTTGTATTGTTTTTGCGCAATGAACGAATGTTCTTTCTGTTTCAACAAATGCTTCGTGCTTTTGACAGTAGCGCGTGTGGCATTAATTACGAAGGAAGCTTCATAGAACGTACAAATCAGTTTCGTTGCAGAAAACAACGAATGGATTCGTAAGTGCTACCTTTGATTTTCTAATATAAACTAAAATTAATTTTCAGTGTATACATAAGCTTTCTCGTCAAAGAAAGCCTTCCACACAATCCCATCCAACTTCCAACTCCAGATGTCTATGAAGGTAGCATGAGTTCTCATCATCTTCTTAAGTAAACATCTAATCAACACTTCCCTCCCATCCCTTGCTGATCATAAGGACCTGGCCAGGTGTTGTGCAAAGATATCGATGGATGAAGAGCCTGTCATACCCAAGGCAGCTCTTCTGGCGCTTCCATCGTCTCTACAACAGCCAACCCAGGATTATGTATGGTCGGAACCTGCTATGCTGCTATGCTATGCTATAAATTTATATAAAAATTATGATTCAAACAAATGTAAACAACATAAAATGACATATTTTGGTGAAGACAGCATGTGGATTAATGCATTCCTTGCAAAGTTAGAGCACTTTTTAAATTCATTTTACCGCATCTTTGACTGCATATAGGGGAGAAGGTGGCAAACCGGGAATCAAGAACAGCTATTTACATTGAAGACTTAGAACTTTGAAATGGTGAAGGTTTGGTTAGCGCCAAAATAAATGAGAGAGTTAGATCACGTTGAATGACAATCCTTTTTTATAAACAATTCTTTTTGTTATGGCCCTTAAAAAACATATTTTAGTTATACCCCGTTAATATCGGATGACATATAGTTAATATAGATTCGTAAGAATCTAGACTAGGTATTCAATTTGAGCATTTCTTCGAAGTTTTCAATCACAAGGTTGTTACTGATTCCACACTTGATCAGTATTCTTGATGAGAGATCCCAGAAGCGGTTCTGTAAAGGTTTTACTCCTGCCAGAACCTCCAAGCTCATATTGTGCGTTGAATGCACACAGCCAAGGGCAATACGTAAACAACGGTATTGAATGCGTTCCAATTTGATGAGGTGGCTGTTTCTTGCCGAGAGGAAGCAAAAAGAGCCATATTCGAGAACTGAAAGAATATTTGTTTTATAGAGTTTAATGGACCTTCCGGGTGAGCACCCCACCATGTCCCGGAAATTGATCTTAGAAAATTGATCCTTTGTAGACTGATAACTCCCCAGGTCGAACAGGTCAACTGAAACCATAAAAATAATAAAAAAAAACATTTGTTTAGAGTAATTCCGTGTATCTGAACGATCTGTTTTATTATTTTTTTTTTGTGCATACGAGAACGTTTTATGCAAAAATTGAATTTTTCGGTCGCTAGAGGTTTTACTAAAAAAACCAATTCGGCAAGATAAAAATTTGTGCATGAAAAATGGATCGTTCAAGCACACACAAAATTCATTACGAACGTTTTAAAAAACAATTTTAAGAAAATCGGTTCAGTAGTTTTTTGCCAATCCATATCACCGAAAAGTCATTTTGCCAAAAACACCATTTCGAGATACTCGCGTTTAAAGCTGGCCGCTCCGGTTTGGGGCCGGGACGAGGCGCGCGGCTAGGAGCGCTGTAACTTTCTTTCTACTTCTCAAATCTCTATGAAAGTTTGGGAAAATGTTCTCAAGGAGTTGTTCTTCAAGATGGAGCAATACATTTTTTTCGATTTTTTGAAAATGAAAAAGGTATAGGAAAGATGTACCTATATTAATCTCATCATTTTGCAATTCATCCTACTTGAAATAAACCGATATACACGTGACAGAATTAGTTAGTAATGTTTGTTGTAGTTATTTAACCTAAGCAAACATTATTAGAAAACGAAACCGATCCTTCAACTGCCCAATTGTTTGATTCTTCGTAGGATGAATATAGGAACAATGAGATTAATATGGGGGCAGTAACCCTATAACCCCTTAAATACGCAATGTGAGTACTCCAAGTGCATTTTGAATCAAACATGTCTCCAAGGTATTAGAAGGTCAAAGATTGAGTAATGTCTCTTTCCATCAGCTTTCTAATAAACAATTCGGATTTTTGCGGTGAAAACTCGATCCTCGAATTTCTGGCTCAGATAGACAGATTATCTAGGGAGTTTTGCAATAGTCTTTGCAAGATTTCCACACGTGGACTTCTAAAGGAGATCCGGCATCGTCTGCAAGTTGTCTTAGCGTGCAACTATTTTCCAAGCAGTTATCAATATCTTTAACATAAAAATTTTAAAGTACGGGACTTAAACATGAGCCTTGGGGTAAGCCCATGTAGCTAATTCTGGAAGTGGTCAGTTGCCCTAGATTGAAGATCATTCGTTTTTCTGACAGTAAATTATACAAAAAGTTATTTGAAATTCCTGATATACCAATACTGTGCAGACTATCTAATATATCTATGGAAACTGTTTAATTCAACCCAACGGTCAAGCTTTGATAGGATCATTTTTGACGTAGGACGGCGTCTTTGTTTTCTATACTGGGGTACAATTTAACAAAAAACCTATTGTGATCGTCACGAAAAACGGTCAAGTTTTGAGCGTTGATATCTCAGTCGTTTCTCCAAACACTTTCAGAATGTTTACCTAAATCAATCCGAAATATTTCTACGTGTCGATTCCTCTATTAAAAACTATTGATTTTCAACATTAGACTATTCAATACCACGCAAATATAAGGTTATGTCTTAAAATTTCGTTTTCGAATAAACTAATTAAAAACCAAGTATTTTCCTATCACAGACTTCAAATGTAAGTAACCCAGATCTCGTGTGCAGTAGTGAACGATATAAAAGGCACACTTAGACAAAATGCTTCGTTCGCTCGACAGACTGTGAGCTGTTCAGAGCGGCAATGAGCCAGTATTGAATTGGCAGCTGGCGGTGACAAGTACCCTGGAAGGTGTGCTGGCAAGCAACCATTCGCCAGGCAGCTGATTGGCTAGTCAAACGTTGCTAGGCAGCCATTGGTTATGCAGTTGGCTAACCAAGCCAGTGGTGGATTCGAAGCCAGCCGGTAGGCGCAACCACGAGCGAAATAACCACAGTCTGCATTGTGCCCTCATGCCGTGCGGTTCTATTTTCTATTTGCTGAAAAAAAACTTGAATAAACTTCTTCGATTGAAAAAAAAAAAAAAAACCCCCCTATTGTGGGGATAATTTCGGATTTCCATGCTGGAAAACGTAACATTGGTTGAAGGTGTGAAATATTCCAGAGGAGGTGATGCCGATAGCTTGGTGAAACTGTGGACGGATTCAAACGTCTTGTTGAGTATCTTACTCAGAAGAAATACAATTTTTTTTCGACACGACAAAAGCGGGGCGTGTGTGCAAGGTTGTGGCGGAGGGGGGCCGGGGGGAGTGGTGGGGAAGAAATAAAAAACGAGTTGATAAAATTACTTGGAATTAGCCCAGTCAAAGTAATTAAAAATGAAAAGTGAAATCCCGTCCTGGCGATTCTCGCAAAGGGATATCAAACGATTTTTATCTAGTTCACTTCAAGTCAAGTGAACTTAATAACCTAAAGGCTTTAGAAAAAGCAAACCTTTTGCTTCATGTTCCGAGTGAAGTGGGAACATTTTAAGAAGACTGGAGGAAAGTTCCAAAGTCTCACCCAGTGTCGCAAGTGCCACGGATGGGGTCACATTGCCATATGATTGCTAAATGCATGAATTGTGGTAATTCTTCTCACAGTTAGGACGCCTGTCCTATGAGGAAAGAGCCAAAAAATAAAAGTTTCAAATTTGGGGAAAAACCAAATTTTTTGCGATTGGTATCCGGGGGGGGCCAAAAAAGTTTGCACTTTTCCGGGGCCCGCGTCAATTAATGTTGGATTCCAATTTCAACTCGGATTCGAAACTTTAAAAGATAAAATAAGAATTAAGCTTATGCCACGAGCAGCATGCTAAAAAGAAACTTTACAAATGGCGACCGTCACGAAATATTGGAAAAAAATGATTATATATATAATATACATTGCTACCTTGACCTAACGTCCCCTTGCGAACCTATCATTGGGCTGTCCCTTGTTTTTTATATCGTTCACTCTGAGATGAATCTGCGTTACCAACAGGGTGTCTCACAATAGATGCCACTTAAACAAAATGGGATTACAGCAAAACAAATCAACCAAAGCATAGCATTTATTTTTCATTTGAAAGATACATGTTATAGAAATAAACCATGTTAATTCAATTCGAATCTCTCGCCCTTTTCCTTGATAACTTTGCGCAAACGCATCGCAGCTGACACGCACGAATTCCTGAGGAATTTCGTCCCAAATATCAACCAAATGTTGCTTGAATCGATCTAAAGTAAGCCCTTTCGTTGGGCCTATATGTTGAAGCATATAATCTCAAACAAAGTAGTTAAATGGGTTGAGATTCGGAGAAGATGCAGGCCATTCTTCGCTTTTGATGAAATCGGGCAAATTTTCCGCGCACCACGCTTGTGTCTTCTTTGCCTTGTGAGCTGGAGCTGAGTCCTGTTAGAATCAATATGGTGTATTCCCATACAGCGTTGAAGCATGAGGAAGCAGATGGTTCTTCAAAACCTGCTCGATGTAATATTCAGTGTTGATTTTTACGTTAGGTTCTATGAAAAGAAGAGGAAGTTTTCCTTTTCGTGAAACGGCGCCCCAACTCATGATTTTCGATACATTCTGATAGCGTTCTACAGCTAGTTTATCTCTTGAAATATTGGAAAAACTTTTGCCATACACACGATCATTTTGTTGATTATGACTGTCCTGAAGGCGGAAGAGCTTTTCATCCGAAAATAAAAATCCCGCAGTCGCCGTGCCGAACCAAAAGATTTCCGCTTCTTTGGACCCTGGCTTGCTTTTGACGCCCCGTCAACTCGTGAACCCGATGTTTCTTGTACGGCTTGCATTCCAGAGCATGTCTGAGGAGCCTGCTCATTGAGGCAGGGGACATTTGATCTTTTTCTTCGTTCTGGCAGTTCATCTGGCACCTCCTTTGTGTCTGGGCATTTCCAGTTTATTTGAACCGTTTCAAGGTCGAAAAACAAAACGCTTACTCACTCCGAACTGCTTAAGGCTATTGAATATCTGATACGGTCTAAGCTTTTGCAAATGTAATTTTAAAACTTGCTCCCGTATGGCTTCCATGGTAGCTGATAAATATAAACAAACGGAATCGCTTATTTATCTTCAGCGATAAGCTTTTAAAACAACATACTCAAAACGGGTATCATCAATTCCGGTGTTAAAATTATCTAGCTGAAATAAACCAAGACTGAAAAAAGGTGACACCTATTGGGCGACACACTGTACATTTGAAGTCTGTTATAGAAAAATACTTGGCATTTAGTTAATTTATTCTGCAAAACTAAATTATAAGACATCACCTTATATTTGCGTTATTTTCAATAGCTCAATAGTCGAATGTTATAAATCAATAGTTTTCAATGTAGACATCAACACGTAGAAATATTTTAGATGTTTGAAGAAACGACTGAGATATCAACGCTCAAAATCTGACCGTTTTCCGAGACGGTCGCAATAGGGTTTTTTTTTTAAATTGTACCCCAGTTTAGAAAACAAAGACGTAGCCCTACGTCAAAAAATATTGTTTATAAATGTGTGTTCGAAAATAGTTGGTGAAAGTGTCATGTTTCATGTTGTTAATTGATTGGTTGGTTGTATTGGTTAATTTGGTTAGAGTTAAGTGAAAGTCCGCCTGAAAATAAGTAGGATTCGTTTAATTTGGTCCGTAGTGTATTGACATTATGAACAAATTAATGTTTGGTGTTTTATAGATACCGTCAGCTGATTCTGAGGTCATTGTATGTTGTCGTTCTGTGCTCTTTTTTATTCGTTTGTCCAATTACACCAACTATAAGGCCTAGTATGAATTGTGCGAATATTTTCAGCGAGGAAGAGAATTATTAAAGCAGGAGGAAAACTGAATGTATGTTATAGTTTGTATACATGTTAGCTGTGATTTGCGTTATTAGAGTAAAGTTTGAGTACCGATGAAACCGAAATGTGAGATCGTTTTCTGTACCGCAAGAAACACCCATATTGCATAGTTAACCAAGAATAAATACTTCAAATTTTCATTAAATATCGTTTCATTCCAAGCCGAACAGATTCTGAACTATATCCTGTGGAACGCGTACCGATATTAAGTTGGCAGGTCTTAATTTTCTAAGCATGTAGCCACAATTTCTTGCAAAAACGAAGCATATCTGGACAAGAAGTTTATTCCAAGGGACTTCTATATGTACCTACCTGTATGATTGAATCGGCACAGAATAAATTTAATTTGCGACGAATATCTCTCCGTTGGCCAACCCAGGGCAATTCGCAGGTATAAATCTATCATTGCCTTTCCGCAATCATCACGCAGAAAAGCTCGGCTGGAAAATGTGCGAAAATTGATCACTTCCCGTGTGCGTGCGGTTCGGATTTTGAAACGTGCCTCCACTTAACTACGACACCTCTATATGTGTTCAGCATGCCGCCTGACGCGGATGGGTCCCAGACCAATAAATAACTACCCATTTTCAATTTGGACGTATATTTTATTACCTGGTTATTTATATGCGTGTCGAATGGACGTTTGCTTCAATTTGGAGCGTTGTGATGGAATTATTATTTCGGAAAATTGGCTTCCACCAATCGGGACTCAAAACGTATCATTACTGTTTCCTGTGGACCCCGGTGAGAGAAAACTCGTCTCCCAATTTGAATATTTTCCCGGTATTGGCGCTGTTTGTGCGATATGATAATGCCACTCAATTACGGGGCTTATCGATTCCTGCTGATATTGCTGCACGAGACGAGACCTGTAGGTATATGCAGGGACTAGTCACATTAGCCGCTCTCATGGAAGCCCGGGCGAAAAAGCGCATCGTTAATTAGATTGACTGGGGCATGACCTTTTGCAGTAGGTAATCACAAGTCAACCAGGCAGCCGCCATCCTTTCACTTATCGCACTCATTCGGAAAATTGAAACGGGTCCAGGAAAAAGTGTCGGCAAATCGTGCCATGCCATCGCACTGCCCACAAACTGGCTAGCACAAACACTGTCAACGACATCATGAGCACCACATTTAAATGATAAATTAGGGAATATACTGAGAGCTGTAATGAACCTTGCTGGAATCGGTGGCAATGAAAGAGGTTTCGGTTGATGATGGTCAGTGTGGTTGAAAGAAAAAGAGTCCTGAAGCTTTTCAAGGACCCAAGGGGAATAGCAGCTAGCTGCTGAGCAGAGAAAGCTGAACAAAGACCACACATAAAAACGCAATTAAAATAATGTAAACATTAATTATTCTATGGAAATGGAGTTTATTTCCCCGGTTTTCCGTTTCCCCGTGTGCACAAAATGAAGGAAGCAGTCGGAGCCTGGAAAGCGAGCGATGCTGGTAGTGGAAATGACCGATTAAGATAATTTATGACGGTACGGTGAGGTATGTTGAGCATTCCGAATTGCAACCTTCGGATCGTGATGTTGGCAAGCGACCAGAGCCCTGTGACGACTAGCATGATTTTAAAATGTTAAATGGCTACGTTTGAAGAGTGGTGTCTCGTATGGATTACAAAGCTAGTTGGCGCTAATGATTTGATAAATGATACTTACGGTTCGCATCTTATGGTATTTCGGACATCGCTGGGTTAAAAGCTTGAGTTGATTAGTTCGTTTATTTTGTTCTTTATGAAGGGTTATTAAATACTATAAGATAGGTGGTTAGAGTGTCAATATATCAAAGAACTCAGGATGTCCCCGAAACATGTCCATCGTTTCCTTGACCAATAACCGCGACTTACTTAGAAAACCGCATTCGTAAATAATCTTTCATAACCTGTATTCGATTAACCGTATGGTAGGCAGCAATCGTTGGCAGGCGGTGGCATAATATTTGGAAAAGTACCAAGCAGGCGATGCCCAGCAGTGTGGGTTTCGCCATCTTTTTAACCTTTTATCGTCAGTTTCAGTCCAATACATCCGAAAGAAGGCAAGTACCCGTTTCACCGAAACCATTAAAATCCTGTGAACTTCGGAGAACATACTTCGAGCAACCAAATCATCAGTTCATTATCCTGTTCCGTAACGCAAGCCTCAAGCTGAACTTTGGACATTTTCAACATTCAAACACAATCAAGCGAAACCCATTGTAAACATCCGTCGGTGAAGGAAGGAAAAGAGAAGTTTGAAGTACCACGAAATTAATTCAAATCTGCGAAAATTTGATTAGCCTCAGACGACGGCGGCGACGACGACTAAGCGCGGTCGACGATTTGACGAATTTTTCCGACGTTCATTTGCGTTCCGAAAACATGTAATACCATCAAATTGGTTCTTGGAAAAGTTGCTTGCCAAACCGTTGTCGATGATATCGCTTTTTATTTTGGTTGCCATTTTTCAGACGTGGGTCGGTCCAGTGGGAGTTGTGCGGAATCAGAAATCTATCAATTTCCATTAGCCGTTGCAAAGTTTGCCTGAAAGTAAATTTATCGACTGTAATATGTTATTTTTTGGTTTGGCTTAAAGCTGCACACCTCCACTGGTCGTCCGGTAATTGATATCTTTCCGTAGGGCTTATTTGTGGGGGAGTTCGAGGGGAATCTTAAATCGGGAACATTCAAGATTGATGGGATTTACTTTAACTTTTGCACGGAATTACATTAGTTTGGCAAACAAAACACGTACGGTTCGGAGCGTGTAGCTTGATGCGATGCATTACTCCATCAAGAGGTTGTTTTGCTGCGAGAGGATACGAGGATACAAGTAGGAGATTTAGTGCGAAAGATTTGCCAGCTTCCTAAATGAGGGGCCCTGGATTAAATCAATTAGTGGTGTTATTCAATCTTTGCAAACATGATTTCCTGAGGGGAAGAAAAGTTTCACTCCGACGGACGGATTCGTACGATGCGGACAGGGCTGATGGATTCTTTTCACTTGAGTGGTATTTGAAGCGTGGATTAGGTACGAGATAACTTTTTGTTTCCCGGACAAGATCGTGTATTAGGGCTGAATAATTAGGACGCGGTTGAGCGTGAGCGTAATATTATTTGCATCATAAGCAAAATGTTTCTATTCTAGCAATAGGTAATTGTGTTGATATCTTTTCAGGAAGGCATGACTTTGTAATTGTTTCAGCAAATAGTGATTTCAAATAGTGATTCAGCAAATAGTGATTTCAGCAAATAGTGATTTTAAGTGTAGTCAGGCATGATCAATTTGAAATTTTCATCGATTAAGATGTCTTTTCATAGCTGCTCAATTCCCAGTTCGTTTGAGGAAAAATATCTGCTACGAAAATTTTCAGACTTCCGTGAACATTGATCTGCATTTCTCAAACAACATATCGTGACACATAAGTTAACAGGAGGAAGTTGATTCTTGTTTTGTTCTACCAAATTCAAGTTTATCTACTGTTCTAATTTTCTACTTTTAAAACGTTCATGTCTTTTCTCAACCCTGAAGAGTTATAATAATTATAATTCTTCATATCTTTCGTTCTAGCAAAATGACTGTTAACTCCTAAAATCTCCTGAAAATATTTCCTTCAAAAACATTTTAATCGCCCTTCACGCTTGGAGCAATAAAAAATCATAATAAGAATAAAAAATCCTACATATTTTTTATAAATTTGAGGCTTTGCAACAGTATATTTAATTTAATTAATTTCTTTTTGATTTTATTAATTTTATTTTATATTTTATTATCATCTAAAAATGTAGTAATTTCATAATCCTAGAAATACCTCTAGAAGCTTTTTACAATTTTTAACACCTTTCCAAAATAAGAAGGATGGAAGAAAAGAAGGATGAAAGGCGTCTAGAGTCAAAACTATTCCTTATGAAAACAATCAGCAGTTCATATTCAAGGTTTGTATTGTACAGATAAAGTAATGATTAAATTTTGAAATGAATTATTGTAGTAGAATTTCTGCGATAGAACAAAATTCATTAAAGAACAGATCGCTTATGTGGATCACTTTTACAAATGTTAATGAAAGCCCTATGCCTGAGGCATAGGTCAACTCTAAAGAACTTAGATTATTGTAATGACAGATGGGGTAGTCTTCAAATAGTTAATATTGTAGACCACCATTATCACCTTGCCCCCAGATGGATAATTTTGAAATATTGGTTACTTTTTGTCTTAAGCATTTTGAGAGCATAACTAAGGCAATTGTATTCTAACGATGGAGTTACGGCAACCTATTTCATTTTTTTATTGTGGTTCTGATAACCTGTTCATCTTTGGTATATTGCCTTAATATACTCACCACCCCCTGCTCACATTTGGAATAAAAAAAATGGACTTTTTTCGGATGGTGATAAAAAAAAGCTAAGACAGATAATTGATTTGGATGGATTTCCCATGGAAGGTAATTATTTAAGCTTACTTGCAAAAAAATTCTAGGCCCGTGCGAGCGGCCTTCCGGCAGTTTGGAAATGGGTTTTTTTCGTTTTTCTTATCAATTCCTCCTCAGTTTTCACGACAAACTTGTTGAAGTAGATCTTACGCTTCAGGTTGGCCAAGAATTTCTCGATGGGACGCAGCTAGGGGACGTTGGGCGGGTTCGCCGACTTGGGTACCACATCGATATTCAGCCGCTCCATCTCCTCCAACGATCGCTTCGAGTAGTGGGCCGACGCCAGATCCGGCCAGAACATCGCGTCTTCGCCCTTATGGTATTTCTTGATGAACGACGCAATTTCCGGCTGGCATTTCGTACTATAAATTTCCCCGTTCACGGCCAGTCCAGAGCGAAAGAAGAGCGGCTTTAACATCCCCTTCTCGCTGATTGTCAGCCACAGCAGCGCATTCTTGGGGAACTTGGTGTGTGAAATGAACTTCACCTCGGAGCTCACTTCCTTCGTGGGGGAAGTAAAATACGAAGTGCCCTACCAGTCGTTGCCATCCAGGGTGAGATAGGTCTCGTCGTCCATCACCACCGCAACGTCGTGATTCACCGGGAAAATCGAGTTGACCATCTTATTCAGCCGCTGCCGCTGCGTCATTGCCTGCAGCTCCGAAACCAGCGGACGTGACTTCCGCTTCCTGACATGTATGTTCATGTTCGCCAGGTACTTTTTCACTGTTTGGCCGGTTGACCCGATCTCCCGGCCAAGCGCACGCAGCGATGCAGCCACTTTTCCCTTGGTCTTCCTCTTCCGCATCCTCGCATCCGCTCAGGGTCGTCGGCCGTCCGGAACCGGGCAATAGTGCCAAGCTGTTGTAGATGCCAAAACAGGCGTATCTGGCGTCCACAAACGGGCGTATCCGGCGTCCACGGTTTTCAACGGGGCGGGGTGCCGTTCTTTGAACGCGCACACTTCTGAACGGAGTTACTTCACTGTTTTTGCCATCACGGTTAGAGTTCGACTGATAGAGCTGTCAAATTTTGTCTCCTGACTCATGGGTTACTATGATTGATGCTGCATGGGTAGTTTCGTCAGTGCGGGTGACGGTAAACCCAAAAAAAATCGACAATTTTTGTCCATTTTTTTTTGATGCAAACGTTAGTAGCGAATAATCGTGAGAAAAGTAACACTTCCGATTGATCTCCCTGGCGTCTATTCGGATGCCATGTATAACATTGTGCAAGTAATATAAATCTTTGTTCCGGAATGGAAGAAGAGTTTTCGGAAGGTGTTATGTAGTGTGCTAGTTACCCACGTGCATTATTTACCCTCCTGTACTGTTTTCATTTCCTTTATTGCTTATCCAAGCAACAGCGCAGAGGAGTTCTGGGCTTATCCTAGAATGCTTTTAATCTCAGTTTTATTTCCACCCACTTGTTTACATCCTGAAAATTGTACTCCTGAGCCTTGTTGTCGCATTTCTTCATTGTTGCACTTTAACTTTCATCCGTGAGACGTCGCAATGTTGTTTGCCCAGCAGGTATTTCGCATAGTTTTCCTCTAGACCATAAAAGTCCTTCCAAAAAGCATCCCACTTAATATATATTAAGCATATCTAGTGGCTGTTAATGCGATAAAAAAAAACTTCGCCCCAAAATTTGTTTGCCCCTTCGTCGCATTTTTATCGTCAAGGATTGTGCGAAGTTTCGTTTCCTTAGTAGTCGTAAGCCAGCTTCTTTGAGAGAATGTTTCGTCTTTCTTCCCGAATGGATCATCGGCAATGGCATGTCAAAAGTTCTAGGCCGTGATAAAACAGAAAACAGCCCCTTTCCATCATTCTCACTCTCTTGCTAACTGCTTGTCAATTACGGGGATTTCACGAGAAAAATTGCGGAGGGAAAAGGGATCAATGACCTGTGTTCGAACGAGTATAATTCGCTTTCTCGGAAGGTAAATGGCACGTGCAGAAAGGTCGTTCATCTTCTGGACTAATTGATTTTTTTTTCCTTTCATAGCCTGGAAAAAACGGTACTTCTGATGTTCATCGATTTAATGATTTTCGTGTCAAAGTCCAGTCCTGCCGAGGTACAGACTAACATTGCACAGTCAACTCTCCATTTTTCGATGTTACTATATCTTGATAGTTCAATAATTTGAGGTGTCCTTTTTGATTTTCGTTCTTCCTGTTCTCTGTACATCGACATTCTCTTTTTATCGATCACTCCATATGTTGATAGTTTCAATAAGATGTTCTTAAAACCCTAGGTGCATCTACAGTCGTGCTAGAAAGTTAATTTATTACAGTTCTGTGTCTCAATTTCTGTTTATCTCGATGACCCCATCAATATCTTGATATGAATAAATGATTTAGGTTTCAAATCATTCTCATGGAACATGTCTTATGACAATGAGCATATGACCGCTTCCTTGTGCCATTTAAATCCTATACATCTATATAAAGCACGATTCCCGATGCATCGTGGAATGGGATTCCATTAGTCAAACAAACAACCACTTTCCCAAAATATCAACATTCCAGCAGTAGAGTTATGACTTCGTTAACTCCACACAAACGACCTCCTCAGGAAATCCACTTTCCTGGTACAATTTTAAAACAACATCAACTCTTCTAATTTCAACCACTAAATCATACCCAATGGTAGATTCTTATGGAAAACAACAATTAAAACCCGCCTTAAAGGTCCCTGTCATAGAACATCGAAACACAGATTTTTCGAAGACGCATATTTTATTCACTAATAGCAACGCCACGGATTCCGAAAACTCTACAGTCGTTGAATGCTATAAAAGTGGCCGAGCAGTGACATCGAAGTGACGCGCGGGAGCATAAAATATTTTCCAAACCGTCAAATTAGGGATCGTTTTTGTGAACTCATAAAGCGGGGAGAGCCACAAAGAGACTGTAGCAGCACGCATCGCATATGTAGCACTTTGAAAGCGTGAGCTTAGAAGCGAACGGACTGGCATGTGCATGATAATAACTCAAATCCAGGCTGCTACCATGGGAATCAGATGGAAATGAAGTTGTAAAAGTTGTACTACTGCGATATGCAGAGGAAGTGAGGAGAGGTAATCCGGTAGTGTTTGGACGTGCGGCAGCATAATGCATTGTTTTGATGTGTGGCCGTTTAGTTGAGCTCTTCATTAGGCCGGTTTCGCTGAAATTTGAAAGAGGCCAGGGGAAATGCCCAATGGAGCGTTTCGAGGATGATTTGTTGAATAGAATTTAATTGCTTCGGTATAATTACTGATAATGCGTTCAGGGATGGGAAATCTATATCGAGAGAATCCACCAGAGGGGCGCGGTTGCTATAATTAATTGTGTCATATGTATGTCGAATAGTTCTATTTATACCTGTTGGCAGTAGGGCTGCTAAATTTTCGAATTAAATTGTTAATATTAGAAAAGGGAGTTTAGAAATCCTCTATCAGAATAGACTTCTCTAAAGTTACACGAAAATGGATTTAAAAAGCATGAAACAAAGAAGCATGGATAACACTTAATTAGCCTGATGGTCAAGTATGCGGAAAAAGTCAAATTTATCTATGATATTAACGTTATCAATTTAACTTAACGTTCGGTATAATACTTCAGTTCAAGAGCCACAACATTATATATTTGGCGTGTGAAATTCACGAACCCCTTTGTTCAAAAAAAAAATGAGCTCCTACCGAGAATCCCATTTTTCCATTCTATTCATGGACCAAAGTGAATGCACAAAGCGTTTCAATGTGCTTTCGGCGAAACAAAAACAGTAAGCCATACCTGAAAATAAGAAGAGGTGTTGACCTTTCAACAAAATCTAATCATTTTATGACTGTTCAGTCAATTCCAACCTACATAAATAGGTGTAAATGTAGAAGGTATGCTTAGACCGAACATTTCCATAATAAGAATATAGTCTAGAAAATATATCGGCAATCATAACATTATCGTAGTCAATGAAAACCAAATAAACTGACTCTTGGAATTCATTGACCTGCTCCAGAATGATACGGAGCATGACAGTATGCTCCATACAAGATCTTCCGGCACGAAATCCAGCCTGCTGCCGCCGGAGAGTCACATCGATCTTCTCCTGAATCCACGTTAGGATCACTTTGCATAGAACTTTGAGAATTTTACACAGCACACTGCCACGCCAGTTACTGCACACAGTTTGGTCACCCTTTTTGGGAACATTTACCAAGATACGCTGCATCCAGTCGGCCGGAAAAGTTGCGGTGCCTCAGATATTATGGAATAAATTATGCAACAGTTGAGCAGATATCACGGGGTCAGCTTTGAGCATCTCGGCTGATATGCGATCAACCCCTGGGGCTCTGTTCGATTTCATGTTTTGGATGGCTGTTTTGATCTTTTGCAATGATGGGGATTCGGTATTAACTTGCGAGATATGTCGAACCCTTGGCGGATCATGCCGAGGTGTTGGTGGACTGACTGGCACTTGCAAAAGTTGTTCAATGTGCTCGAACAAGCGTTTCTGCTGGTCAATTGGGTCGGTTAGTAGCTGACCAGTCGTGTCTTTCATAGGCATCGTCGCATTCATCTTTGTCCCACTTAGGCGCCGTGAGATATCGTAGACAAGGCGAATGTCTCCGGTTGTTGTGGCTTTCTCGTCTTCGACGGCCAGAGAGTCCGCCCACGCTCGCTTGTCCCGTCCTTTTCCGGAGCCGAGTATCGTTGACGGGCTAAAACTTTGGCTTCTCTGGTTGTTGATGGCAATATCGCGACTCTCGCTTCTCTTTGCTGATCTATTTTCATCCAAGTTGCGTCTGTGATCCATTGTTTTCTCTAAGCGCACAGCTCGCTTAAATTAAAGGGTGTTCCGATCAAAATTTGGTCAAACAGTAATGTGTGTGAGTCGATCAAAGTTTTTATTAATAAGTCAAATTCTTTTTCTTTTTCAAGTTCAGTTAATACAGAATACAGGCGAAATATTCAGCTAAGCTTCCTTTTTACCGAATGCGGATTGCAGGGTCTTTCGTTTAACACCTGCCATAAGATTTTGTACAGTCTCCTTGTCCACTTTATTCGCCGCAGAACGCCAGTTTGCCTTGAACTGTTTCTCGCTCACAACAGCTTTTTGAGTCTTCTTAAGGTTCCGCTTGACGATGGCTCAATATTGTTCGATTGGGCGGAGCTCTGGCGTGTTGGGAGGGTTCTTGTCCTTGGGCACCACTTGAACGTTGTTGGCAGCACACCACTCCATGGCCTTTTTTCCGTAATGGGAAGATGCCAAATCCGTCCAAAATAAAACGGAACAATTGTGTCGCTTCAGGAAAGGCAGTAGACGTTTTTGTAGGCACTCGCTCAGATAAATTTCCTGGTTAATGGTTCCTGTCCCAATGTAAACGTTGCACTCTAAGCCACAGGTACAGATGGCCTGCCACACCGGATATTTCTTCGCGAGCTTTGACAGTTTAATGTGCTTAAATATATCTGCCACCTTTCCCCGTCCGGTTGCCGTATAAAATTCCTGTCCAGGAAGCTGTTTAAAGTCTGCCTTGACGTCCCGAGTAACACATCTTCATTCTTTTATGTTGAGTAAACTTATTCATAACCAAATCTAGTAATATAAAAGTATTTTCAACCGCTATAAAACTTGTGTGTTGCTTGGGGTAAGTTTCATCGTCCTGTACCACGCAATCAAACTTCGTCAGCATCGTCGTGTACAACTTTCGCGATCGTACTTTGGCCGACGTGTTTTGTTTATCGTCGCGACTTGGAGTCACCATTTTCTTGTAAGTCGACAGTCCAGCTCGTTTTTTAGCTCTATCCACGGTTGAAGGCGCCACTCCTAGCTTCTTTGCGACATCTCGGACGGAGAGGTTGGGGTTCCGCTCGAAACAGCGGGCAACTCTTTTTGTCGTCACTGTGGCCTCCGGCTTTCGATTTCCCCCCGATCTAGCTTTCCTGGCTGTCGATAAACGTTCACCGAACACTTTCAATACATTGGTAACAGTTGATTTAGCCACATTCAACAATTTCGCCAACTTGGCGTGAGAGTAGTTTGGATTTTCGCCATGCACGTGCAAAATTTTGATGCGTTGCTTCTCTTCCTTCGACGACATTTTGATAACTGAAGTGCTAATCTCAAAATCAAAATAGAGGCATGATGCTACACGCACAAATCTTCAAAATGAGGGGTGTGCCAATTTTTTAATGCACGATGAAAGGAAATGCGTCAAGTTTAAGTCGACCAAATTTTGATCGAAACACCCTTTATTCTCGCTGGTGGCGATGAAGGCGTTCTTGATGGCAGTCCACCTTCCGGAATACCTGCAGAGTCTCCAATTCTTCAATGAAGGACCTTTTCACCGTGGCATTTTCCAGTCGGAGTGTGTTGAAACGTTGTCCAACTTTTTCCTCTTGTCGTCGAATACGCGCAATACGCAGACGTACTTCGCCGATAAGAAGATGATGGTCAGATGCGACATCGGTACGTTTTCAGTCATTTCTCCGAGACCATGCCGTCGCATGATTCGCTCATAGTTCGAGTTGTCGGATCCGATCTTTATCGGATTTATCCGAATTTATCTACGAATTTATCGGATTTATCCGAATTTATTTACGACGGCATAGAGTTTGCTGTAGAAGTTCTCTTTGTCTTGCAGATTGGCTGCGTCAGTTGGCGCGTAACGGCTGGATTATGGTAAGGTCTCGAACCCGTGTTCTGAATCTGGCAACGATTATTCTTTCATTGATAGGCTCCTACTTTATAACCACAGAGTGTACCTGGGCGCTTAGTAGGAAACCAACTCCACGGTGCCGAGGACCGTGTTCACCTGGCAGGACAGAGTATAGCAGAATTTGTTCCAATGGCATTCTGTGTTCTTCAAAGTTTCTTGAGGATCTCGAGGCGCGTCTCATTGGCAAGTTGTGCCAATTTACCCTGCTGGGCTAGAGTTAGTACGTTCCATGTTCCAATTCTTGTCCGTTGTTTCGCGCTAAAGGTCGTTGCCGTTAAATCAGTCCATATTCTTTATCTGTCGGTTTCTTGAACATTAATAATGTTTCGAAAGTAGTAGGTTGTCAGCCCACTTATCCCAGTGATGGGGTTGCCATCTTAGGTATAGCTTTCGGGGAAAAGCATTTCTAATTCAGGCGCTGGTGCCAGAACAGACGCTGTTTGAGCCGCACCTCCACTCGCTCGTTCCAGGTTGTCAACTCACAAATAAAGGGTGTACCACACCAAATTGCATCACGAAAAAACGCTATAGAAAATAACCCATTGGGTATTTTCTCTAGAAAATTTGGGTTAAAGTAGTTTAGAGTGTTTTTTTTTGTTGTATTTTTATCGCTGTCAGTTTTTCGTTAATTGGAAAAAATGGCGTCACCCGAAAAGTAACGTCGCGAATTGATTTTGCGCAAGCACCTGGAAAGTCCTCAACTCTCGCATCGGGACATCGGAAAACAACTCGGAATCGTGCAGTCAACGGTGAGTCGTCTGATTCAACGTTACTACAAAACTCTGAGCATCGAACGGAAGGAGAAATGCGTTCAGAATGTATGTTCTATTAGTGACCAGGATCACAAGCGTATCGTGAAAGCGATTAAGCGGAATCCCAATGCTTCTGTCAAGGATGTGGCCAAAAAGTTAAATCTGTCCAAGTCTTTCGTTCTGAAAGCCAAGGACCGGGAGGGATTGCATACGTACAAAGTGCAGAAGGCTCCAAATCGTGACGAACGGCAAAATACTGCGGGAAAGTCACGGGCCCGGAAACTGTACACCCAGATGCTGACGAAGCCTCATTATCTCATCATGGATGATGAGACTTACGTCATGACTACCGGGACTGTAAACGGAAAGATCTACCTCAAGAAGTGTTTACAAAAGCGTCTGATTTCTCTGTTGAAGCAACACGAGGACCCTACGATCTTCTGGCCGGATCAAGCTTCGTGCCACTATTCAAATGTTGTCCTGGAGTGGTGCGAAGCCAACGGGATCACTTTCGTACCCAAGGACATGAACCAACCCCAAGGCATCGGACCTAAGGCCTATCGATAAATACTTGACTATTATGAAGCAGGCACAAGGAGGTCAAATCTGAGGAAGACATGACGAAAAAGTAGGTTTCCGTACAGAAGAAGCTGCAGCCAGATGTTGTACAGAACCTAATGAGTGGAGTTAAGCGTAAGGTGCGAGCATACGGTTATGGTATTGAAGTTGCATGAAATAAATAAACCAAAAGCTTATTTATGGGTTATATTTTATTGTCTGAAAGTTTGAAATGGATCGGTCTACTAGGTAATTTTCTACATCGTTTTTTCCGTGATGCAATTCGATGTGGGACACTCTTTAGTAGCTAACAACTGTTGCTAATTTTTGGCTATTGTCGGCTAATGCAATGTCGCACAATATTAGCAAAGTTTAAACCCGAGGCGAGCAGTTGATTTAATCCAGTCGGTAAGGTGCAACGATGAAATAACCTGCTTTCAAAGAAGACTGATATGGCTTAAATGCAATCGAGGACCATGGCCACCATTTAAAACCCGTCGTTTTCAAGACGATCAGTTCAATTTTATAAAGTACAAAGTTCGTAAGAATGGAATTTATCTAACTAATCATTGCACATTCTCTTTAGTGTTGAATAAATTGCTGTCCGGCGTGAGCCCGTTGAAAGCCAGCAGCCTAACAACAGGAGCCAGTCGTGAAGCAGCCGTTTCGAAGCAGCCAGTTACTAGGCAGTTGGGAAAGCGCATTGACAAGGAGTTAAATAAACTGATCCACAGAAGACCGAGAAGAAGATTTAAAATCAATCACGGGCAATGCTCACCATCTCAAATCCGTTGTTTTCAGGACGACCAATTCATTTTCCCAGCTAAAGAGTTTGTTTGATTGAAATTTCTCTTACTTAAAGTTGCATCTTGTCAGTTGATAGCAACCGTTGGCTAAAAAAAGTTTAAGTTTTCCATTCATTCGTCGCGTACTTTTAGCAATGTGTACAATTTCGAACACGGCTCGGAAATTTTTATCATCCTATATAATTCCAAAGTTCAACTATCATTTTCTAGTAAGCTTATTGTGGTCTATGGTAAAATCCTGGCAATTCAGAGGTAGTGTTTTTTTTTAAATGGATTTAGTATTCATAACGCAGGTAGAAACATTCAGCAATAACTATTACGTCAAAAGGTTGTGCCTTGATATGTCGACCGAATGACATCTACTGTCAGAAACACAGAACGTCAAGTAACAAGTTCACCGTCTGTGGAAAACTGCCTCTACGATATACGAGGACGCAAAGAACAATAAAAGACATCTGCTGAAACATCTCTTCCGAAGCTAGATAGCTTGGGGCTGGCACAAGGCAAACACTATATGGAATCAGTTAGTGCACATAGACTTCTAGCAAAAACAGAAATCAATTCACCCGGCTGTCAATCAAGATGACGTGCAACAAGACTATCGAGCGCTCTGATGGAAAGCGTTTTCTCTAAATAACCACTTCGAATAACAGGTTGCTTCAGCTGCAGTGCATTTATGCAAGGTCTACAACGTTGGCCGAAATAGTTTCGATACGAAATACCACTGGCAGCTTCTGAGAATATATAACAATGTTGAGAGTCAACATGTCGTTTTTCAAATGCTAGTTTCTAAAAATTGATGAGGTCAGTGACAATAACGCTTTCAACTTAACAAACATCATGAAACAGCATGCAAATAAATGCTCCGTTGTGTACTTAAAGTGGATCATCGTCGTTTTGTAATTGATCAGTGTTTGATAATTGGTCTGGTGCCAACTATCGGTATAATTTTAGCTCCCAAACAGTAGGTGATTAATGGTTTTCATTTTGCAAGAGTGCACCTCGAAAATTGCATCCCAGCATTTACACCAAGTCGCATGATCTCAAAGCGCGAGCATTTCCATCCATTGAATCTAATCCATTTTGATTGCTAATTAAAGTAATAAATCAAATTTGGGATCGCATAGGGAAGTCAAACGAACGGGCACAGGTGTTGAAAACAAACATTCAAGATAATTTCATTAAAATGTCACTCTTCGCTATGGTTCAGGATGGTGGGATGAAAACGATTGGAAGTTCGTAGTTTTGAGAACAATGAAAAATGTTCTGTTAATTTTTATTTTCACTCGTTAGCAATCTCCTGATAGTCAAAGAGCTCAAAATTGGAACGGGTGAAAACGACGGGGTTTTGCTGTATTTAATAATGATATAGCATTGTCGTACACATTGATTGCACTGCGGTACGAAGGTATAGCCTGCAGGCGCACTGCACTATATCACGGCCACCATTAGAAGCAATAGTGATGCAGGTATACTCATCGACTATAGGTACCCTTAACTGGAAGGATGCTATGAGTAGATTGTTTACCAAGCCTGATTATCGTTTGCCAGCACGTGTATGTGCAAATATGACGGGTACTTGAACATAATCAAATGATTTTGAATAAGAGGCAAGAAGCGGTAGAAATTTAATAGGATTACTGGATCGATGGTGGTTTGGACTTTGGTCGGAGTGAAATCATTTTTGCCATCCACCTAAGCTGGGAATGAATTTTGCATTCATCCGGTTTATCGCGTCAATTGTATTGAAGGTAAACATTGGATACGTTAGTATTTCAAATGCCGTGCTACGCTATGGAATACTTGAAATCGAATTTGAAGTAGGCTACCGTACTAAACGTAAAATGGATAGTTTTTATCGCTAATGTGATTTACTTGGCACCTGGTGGTGGATCCACCTATGCATCGTCTTTCATAGTACCTCTATTGTTTACAGTCAGATTTTGACGGCGATCAAAATCAGTTGTTTTGCAGAAGCCATGGCGAAATCAGTAAAAAACCTCCGATCGATAGTATAGGCCACCACCCCAGCTGCTCCTAGACGGCTGGCTAGGACGTGCGCTGGAGGTAATGTATGGCGATTTGTCCGCTTGCACCGACCTCTGAGCCCAAGGCACGGAAGGATTTCGCCACCTTCCCCTCGGTTTTGCGCTACAGCTTCTACTGGACTTTCCAGTCGAGAGATCTATTGGATGGTTGAAACCAGGCTTCCTCTCGATGCTCTGTCATTCATCCGGCAAGTAGCGGCTGAAGACAATAGTCAAGGAGATTTTCCCGGTAAAACGCGGTGTCGTGGTGGTGATCAACGATGAGACATATCTGACCCTCGACGGCAAAAGATGGCAGAGGAACGAATATTTCCTGTCCCCCAACAAAGTGAACAGCGAGGTCTAGTATATCTCCCACACAAAGCTTGGTTAAGTGTTGAAGTGGAAGTGAAGAATATTGTATTCATTATAAATCTAGGACTACTAGGATATTGTTACTCGCTGTTACTAGGTCGGTTCCTAATTAACACCCCTGATCAACCGACCAATACTACTTTGGATCTTAGCATCTCGAAAAGTCCACGAGTCAGCCCATTGGTGAAGAAGTCTGTAAACTGTTGACTTGTCGGAATGTAGTGGATCTCGAAGGCACCATCTTGTATCTTCTCGCGAATGAAGTTGTAGCGAATACATAACTAGTTGTCTTCATGAAGAACTACAGGATGTTTCAGTCCGGTTCCGAGCTCATGGATAAGATTTCTCAACCAGATTGCTTCGCAAACAGCATAACTGAGAGAAACATACTCAGCTTTAGTTAAGGATAGTGCGACGGTACCCTGTTTGCGAACCATCCAGGAAACTGTCCCACCGAACACTTGAAACACGTTGATATTATATTTTACAGTCTGCCATACCAAAACGCTGCAGCAAGTCACCAACATATTTCGGTTGACTGTTCTTCATTGTTCCTTTCACTCGACTTCTTCTTCATTTCAGCAGTTATATCCAGGCGGCTGGACACCAAAATAATATCGTCAACATAGAACAGGATATAGACGACATAACGCAGACCGGTTCAATTCACCGAAGAAACTTGAGGGTGTTCCGGAGAAAATGAAATTTAGGCTCCAAACCAAACATTCGGCTGGTTGGATTATGATATTTGGCGGTTGCATCCAAAGGTTTTGTAATGCAGCATGTTTTCATTGATGCTGGTGTTAAAATCAGTACCGAAGTGGATTTTTAAAGACCAAATGCTTGGGAGAAGGCCAACATCTCTGAGGATCAATACGCTGTCCTACAAAAAGATGAAGCGCCATGTCACACGTCAAATCGGACTCAACGATGGCTGATGGAAAATATAAAGTTTTGATCGAAAGATGTAAGGGCCCTTAGCAGTCCGGCCCTCAACCCGCTGTATAATTCGATGTGGGCATATGTTGAAGCACAAGCCTGCTAAACATCTCACCCTGACCATGAAGTCTTTCATAACGCGCACATTGCAGTCAACGTTGGAGGACTACGTTCGAAAGGCGTGTTCTAGCTTCCGGCGTCGTCTTGAGGATTTCATTAATAAAAATGGAGGACACATCAAGTGAATTTGATTGAACGGACCCAAAAAAGATAACTGAACTCGAAAATGTTTTTCATTTTCATTTCATTTTCATTTTGCAGCATTTGGTGGCGCAATAAGAGCGCAAGTCAGTCCAAAGCCGATGATGAAGGTGGGGTAATGGCGAACTAGTCTATTCAGACCACATGAACTCCATGAGAAGGAACAAGGATACGTTAGGGTAGGTGGTTAAGGTAGGGCGTTTTGGACCGGTTAAAAATACTGCAAAAAGAAAATCATAAAATCGTTAATTTACAATTCCGCAATACAACGATAAACGGAAAATCCCAAAAAGATAGAGAGAGCCATTCCCTGTAGTTCTTATCAATGTGACCAGGCTATTTGAGATGCCACTGTAAATTTCATGTTGTTTTTACGCTGCATGTTGCTACCTCTCTTGATTTGCTATGATTTGAAAGTCGGCTGTCGTAAACCGCACATATTTAAATTATAATCTATCTATATAAATAAAAATGAATTGGGGTTTCCTTTGTCACGATTTAACTCGCGAGCGGAAGGACAGTTTGGCAAGATTTTTGCTTTGTTGGATTCGTCTTGGACACCGGAAGGTTCTTATGATGGTTTGAACGCCCTCCCTTCTCTGGAAAGGGGCTCCCATACAAGTGAAGCACAAATTTCTGCATAACTCGAGAACTGATCGAGCAAAGGAACCCAAATTTAGCATGCGGAAGTTTTAGGAGGCAAGCAATGTTTCTATGGTAGTCAGAGACCCCTCCCCTCTCTAGAAAGGGAGGCTCTCGTACAAATGAAACAGAAGTTTATGCATATCTCAAGAACTAATCAAGCAAATGGAACCAAATTTGGCATGTGGGGTTTTCTGGAGAAGAAAAATGTTTTTATGGTGGTTTGAGACCCCTCCTCTCTCCTGTCATACAAATGAAACTGTAATTTCTTCATAACTCTAGATCTAATAAAGCAAATGGAACCAAATCTGGCATGCGGGGATTTTAAAGGCAATAAATGTTTCTACGATAGTTCGAGACCCCTCCTCTCTCTCTCTGTTAGGTTGGAGGGCGGTGCTCCCATACAAATGAAACAAAAGTTTCTACATAACTCGAGAGCTAATCAAGTAAATGGAGCCAAATTTGGCAGGTAGAGGTTTTTGAAGGCAAGAAATGTTTCTAAGGTAAATCGAGACCCCTCCGCCCTCTGTAAGAGGGGGGCTCTCATACAAATGAAACACAAATTTGTGCATAACTCGAGAACTAATCAAGCATATGGAACCCAATTTGGCATGTGGAGGTTTTTGGAGGAGATAAATGTTTCTATGGAAGTTTGACCCAACAAACGTCGGTGTTGAATTAGAGCTTGTTCAAGCAAATTTGGAGAAGCTATTCAGCTACTTCTTCTAGAATAGCTGAAAAGCTTCTCCGAATTTGTTTGAACAAGCTCTTATTCAACACCGATGTTTGTTGGGGAGACTCCTCCGCCATCTGGAAGGGGACGGGAGGGGGATTCATTATTTTAACGTCTCTTTAAACTGTACGTATGCTGTAGACGTTTTAGTTCATTCGAGACGGCAAAGACGGGAAGGGGGTTTCCATACAAATGAAACACAAATTTCTGAATAACTCGAGAACTTATCAGGTTAATGGAACCAAAATTTGGCATGTGGAGGTTTTCGAAGGCAAGAAATATTTCTAAGTTGACTCGAGCCCCTCCCTTCTCTGAAAGGAAGGCTCATATACAGATGAAACACTAATTTCTGAATAACTCGAGAACTTATTAAGTTAATGGAACCAAATTTGGCATGTGGAGGTTTTTGAAGGCAAGAAATGTTTCTATTGTGGTTTGAAACTCCTCCGCTAACTGAAAGAGGGGTCTCTTATACAAATAAAACACGAATTTCAGCATAACTCGAGAAAAAATCAAGCGAATGGAACCAAATTTGGCATGTGGAGGTTTTTGGAGGGTAGATTTCTATATACATAAAAATGAATTTCTGTCTGTCTGTCTGCCTGTCAGACCCTTATAGACTCGGAAATTTCTGAACCGACCAACGTGAAAATTTATATGAAGGGGTTTTTGGGGCTGGGGAAGGTTCTTATGATTGTTTGAGACCCCTACTCTCTCAGGAAGGGAGGCTCTGATACATATGAGACACAAATTTCTTCGAGAACTAATCAAGCAAATCGAATCAAATTTGGCATGTGGGGGGTTTTGAAGGCAAGAATGTTTCTATGGTGGTTCAAGACCTCTCCCTTTTTTGAAAGGGCGGGGGGTTCAAACAAATGAAACTCAATTTTTTATTATAATCGAAGAGCCCAGTGTGATGGTTCGAGAACTAATCAAGCAAATGGAACCAAATTTGGCATGTGGGGGGTTTTGAAGGCAATCATTGTATGGTGGTTTGAGAAACCACCCCCTCTGGAAGGGAGGGCTCCCATACAAATGAAACACAAATTTCTACCAAAAATGAGAATTATCCAGGATACTTAAACACAAAACGTGTATTTCTAGGGTAAGAAGCATGTTTTGATAGAAGTTTAAACCCCTGCTTATTCAAGAAAAAAAAACTCATTCCGAAAAAAACCATAAAAGTGCCAGTTACATTAAATTTTCCTTCATTTAGTTGCAAGCGTAGCAGCGCACGCAGCGGGTTCAGCTAGTTTATATTAAAATTAGAGTAAGAAAAAAAAGGTGTGTGGTAGTAATGAAATTAAGAAAAAGAAAGGAAAGAGCCAGGAAATGAAAAGGCACCTCTGTGGGTTCTTAAAAGGGCAGGAAATTAGAGTTAGAATTGAAATTAAGGTATGTTTGATGGTTAGTTAATGACAATTAATGAATAAAGAACAATGAAAGAATGCAGTAGGAAAGTGCACCGGTGGGGTTTTTAATATGGGGGGAAAAAAGTTTCTAGCCTCGTCTAGAACCGTAAATTGCGGCAAAGCCCTCCGGTAGCACACCTCTTTCATTCTGAACAAACCCACCTATGATAAGCCCCAGTTATACGATACTTTGAGTTCCTGAACGGGCCCTCCGCATCCCATAAAACCACAATACTTATGGCCACGGTCTAGAAGTCCACTGCATAGAAAATTCTATGACACAGTTCAAACTACCACTCCAAATTGAATATTAAACGTTTTTAAAATTGAATAAATCTATCTATGATTAAATTTTTAGTGATTTGCGGCCCAACCCGCCGATATCACACTCAATTTTAGTGCCTGTATACATGCGTGCTACGACGCGGCTATTAAATAGAAAGAAGAGCGAGTATGATATTATCACTACTTTGTGTGGCTGGACCTTTGGCTCTCCCATGAATGGTTCATTAGAGAAGAAGGTCATACAATTACATGACCTAGCGACATCTATCATAAATTAGCTATCTCCAATGCATCATTAACACGAGATTGGGCCCTCCCACCAGCGTCCAGGTACAAAATCCAGCCATGGAGAGGGAGATAACTGAACTCGAAAATGTTGATGTTATTGTTTAAAGCAGTCGCGAATGGTACTTGAAAGAAATACCATGCTTTTTCGCTTTTTCCCGCCGCATATTGTACTTCCTCTTCATCGGTTTTCTGGTGATAGCTCGAAAGAAATTGCGTTATTTAATATAAGTGATAGCACCATTCCTCAACCAACTATCTAGAACATAATGTCATACACATTAAACGATGACCGCTAACACGGTAGTCACAAACCTCTAGTTGAAATTCGCCGGATTGGTTAATGCCTACCATCATGATAAATTTCGTGTTCCATCATCTTCTAAGCACGCCTCAGTCGAGACAGTGGCAAATAACTCTGTCATCCATTACGAAAAGGAAACGCTCAATTCGTGGATCGTCCAGATGTCATCTGTCGATTTAAGTGCAGAAGCGTTTCACGGTCGGCGATGATTACCCGTTTGTTGAAGCAATTCACCTCCAAACGGACGCATTTTTTCGCATCAATCAACCCCTGATTCGCGTGTTCAACTACAACTCGGACAATCAGTCGGTTGTCATTCGTTTCGTCGTCCTGGCGCTAGTGAAAATAAAATAAAAGTTCCCATAAATTGTGACAAATTAATTGCATTTATCATGCCATATAGTACATACCAAGCGAGTACGCAGCGTTTTAAAAAGACGTACTGAAGTGCTTGTGAGCCAGAACAGTGATGGGAGTGCTACTGACCGCTCTTTCGACAGTTAAATTATTCCAACAAACAGTATTTATTGCGTCGTCGTCGCATTTTCGGATGTGCTTCTCATGGGGTTGTGTGCTTCAGTTACACTCAAGGGTTGGTTGGGGTTGTTTTCTTTTTTGCGATACCATTGAAGCGTCAGTACTTGTAGGGTAGAGCACAACTTCGGCCCATCAATTTCCAATATATCGCGAGCAAACATGATTGAACGAAATAACCCTTTCAATTCATCTGATATCGCAAAAATAGCGAATCTAGAACTAGCTATCTAGCGAATCTTTTTTTTTTTTAATTATTTTATTGCCGTTGAATCTATCAGTGCGAAAGTAAATTTTAACAATTTTTGAAGTTAAACTAGGTCGAATCACTACAGAAAATCAAAGATTGTGCTTACTATGATCGAAAAAAACTCCTAACCCTATGCTCTGTTTGGTCTGCGGTGCTCTGATGGTGAGCTGTATGCACTGTTGTAGAGGGCACTTTGCATTAGTTTTTATTCCGCAAATATGTACTCTTGCGTCTGGTGGTTATTTTCGTCTACTATTCCCTGACAAGTCACGCTAAGAGCGTAAACGAAAGTGAAGTTCGTGTGAAACTGTAATTTATGTTTGTATCATAAACGAAAGTGCTGTTCCGATCGAGTGGCTGAGAATTTTTTTTTAATGGATTTCAATTTTCAGGTGAATCCACAAAGTGACAACACTAACCCAACGCTATTTTTGACCTCGGGTTATCAGAAACGTGGACTCGGTTGCACTGCCTTTCTTATATCTTTCAATTCAATACCGAAAACACAAGCCACATGGGACGTATGCTGCATGCTGATGTTTTGTCTACCTAAGTTCACCATCATGACTACGGGTACATAGGAAAACTACCAGCTTCTGATTTTAGGCCAGCTCCCAGGGTGGCTTCACAAGTTTGTTTTACTCACTGCAGATGTACATATACACTAGACTGGCGCAGCGTTGTATGAAAAAAGTGAAAAGTCTGGAACCTTGCAAGAAAGAATCGTTGGGATGGCTAGTAAGGTCCGATGAAAATTTCAACTTATTTAGACGGGATGCGCCTCCGCGAATGGCTCAAAGTTTGAATGCGAAGTCATCACCAGTTCTATCAAGAAAAGTGTCAGTTACATTGGTTTCATGAATACACCTGTAACAAGTGAATTTATTTCATAAACAAAATGAAGCAACTTCTCTTTTATACAGTGCCAAAGATTCGTTTAGCCGCACCTAGAATATTTGAAGAGTTTTCGATGAATTAATCGAACGTGGTTTTTGCGTGGAGTAAATTTCCAATGAATTAGCAGTACAACTAAAACTTTCATGGAAAGGACACGCATACCACTCACACACATACCTCTGCACTATTGAACAATGTAAACAATCAAACGTCATTTTCACTATAAAAAATTAGCCTTTGCTTTGAAGTTGCAGTGTCTTCAGAATTTTTTGGAATATTATTTCGTGATTTTCATTTTAAAATGTACGCTAAAGATGTACATTGCTAGATGTTGGTGAAACACACGATTTATGAACATTTCAATGAAATGGCGAAAGAGACTCGTTGACGGAACAGGAACGACGAACCATAACACTTATCAAAGAAGAAGGCTACTCAAACTGGTCAATTGCCAAGAAAATCGATCGATCCGAAAAACTAATTTGGACCTTAAAGGTTCAAAATATGGTGTAAAACGTCTCACAAAAGGGCGAGGCAAAGTATCTTTGCGGCTTGAAGGGCAAATTATACACGAAGCAACTAAGTATCGATTGTTTTGTACTCAAATTAAAGACAAATTAGATGTTCCAGCAATGTCCAGACAAATCGGACGCATTTTGAACGAATCACCAAACATCAAATGGGCGAAACAGAAACTGACAAAGTCCCCGTCTCAAATTTGCGAAGAAATACATCAAATGGAAAGTGAAATGGTAGAATCTGATTTTATCAGATGAAAAAAAGGTTAAATTTGGACGGATCGGATTATTTTAGTTGATACAGGTATGATCGGAGCAAATAGACGTTGGCAGATCGAATCAGAATTTAGGGGGTGGAAGTTTGATGGTATGGGAAGCCTTTTCATACCACTCCAAATTTCCAATTGATTTGACACCCGCAAAAATGAATTCCGGAATGTATTTGGATCTACTGGAGGATGTTTTAGTCGGACATATAGAGAACGACGTAACAAAAGACGTAATTGGTCAACAGAACAACGCGTCGATCCTTGTTTCCAAGCAGTCTAAGGCATAGTTTGGTTAAAAAAAATCAACTGCTTGAATGGCCGGTAGGCAGTCATGACTATAACCCCATCGAGAAGCTCTGGGGCATCTTAGCTGAGATGATGTATGCAAATTTACAACAATACGACAGTATTTCCTTTCTAAAAGCCGTAGTTAAAGTGTGTTGGACCAAAATCGACATGGCAACACTGTAGAAACTGTCCGATTCGATGCCAAATCAGATATTTGAAGGTTTCCAAAATGGAGGTGGCCATACGCAGTGATGTCCATATCCTCAGTGCGGTAAAGAGAGATTTATTTTTTTCCTCTCACTCTTCCTACCTCAGCGAGAGTCCTTCTCTCTGTGTATATTCACCCCCGTGTTTGCTTGCGGGTAGCGCATGTGAGTGTAAAAAAAATGGTTTTTATTCACACTACACTCGATCGCTCTAGAGCGAGAAGAAGAGCTCTCAAATTCACAGAAGTGAATGCAGATAAATTCCCTGACGCGTGCGCCCCAGTGAGCTCACTGGCGTGGGCTCTTCTGCTAATATACAGCAGTGATTGCAAATTCGTTTTGGCGCTACATAGCAAAGGAAGAATGAAGAATGTTTCTTCCCGCTTCCTTTTTTCGGACAGTTTTCACAAATCCGACGAAGTTTTCACTATCAACCGCACCAGCGAATCACAGTGATGGCACTGGCGCGTCCTCACCCAAGTGTACGCGGCAGCGATCGCAGGCGAGTTATGGTTGTATCCTCTGTGAAGGTACAAATCTCACGCGCTGGCGTAACATTAGTGCGACATGCCATCTCTGGCCATACGAAATAATAGCTATTGAAAAAACTTCAAAATTTGATACACAAGCAGTGATGTCCATATCCTCAGTGTGGTAAAGAGCGATTTAAATTTTTCCACACACTCTTCCTACCTCAACGAGAGCTCTTCTCTCTTGTGTATCTTCACCCCCGTGTTTGCTTGCGGGTAGCACATGTGAGTGTAAAAAAATGGTTTTTATTCACACTACACTCGATCGCTCTAGAGTGAGAAGAAGAGCTCTCAAATTCACAGAAGTGAATGCAGATAAATTCCCTGACGCGTGCGCCCCAGTGAGCTCACTGGCGTGGGTTCTTCTGCTAATATACAGCAGTGATTGCAAATTCGCTTTGGCGCTACATAACAAAGGAATAAAGAAGAATGTTTCTTCCCGCTTCCTTTTATCGGACACCAGCGAATCACAGAGAGAGCACTGGC
Source organism: Aedes koreicus (assembly GCA_024533555.2). Classification (NCBI taxonomy): domain Eukaryota; kingdom Metazoa; phylum Arthropoda; class Insecta; order Diptera; family Culicidae; genus Aedes; species Aedes koreicus. The sequence continues at coordinate 42,850 of JAHHFK020004863.1, forward strand.
GCAATCTAACCCACACGGCCAGCCATTATAATTCAGTTTTGAGTCGTTTTTGACTCATTTTCGTCAAAAGTGGAGTCACTCAAATTTGAGTAAATGTAACTGGGATCGACAATTCGAAAAACCAAAAACACCCATTTGATTTGAGTCGATGTTTTTGATTTGTCGACTTGTCAATCCCAGTTACATTTACTCAAATTTGAGTGACTCCACCCCTCACTGGCGCACACTTTCACTCTGTCTATTTACCACCGAATAAAAGAGCACATTGCATTATCTGCGGTGACTTATGGTTGTATCCTCTGTGAAGGTACAAATCTCACGCGCTGGCGTAACATTAGTGCGAAATGCCATCTCTGTACACAAGAGCAATTTAATACATAATTTAAATTGATAGGTTCCATTATATTAACTAGATTTGATTTGTTTTTAATATCTTGAGCAAAAATTAGATGAAAATAAATAAATTGTTTCCAAAATCTACAAATACAACGGAGTCTCGGAGTTAATATACAAACATCTTCCCTATAATGAACAAAACGTGTGGATTTTTAATAATTGTCAGTAAAAATCAAAAGCAACGGATTTTTATTTCAAAACATTGATTAGTTAAAAACAAAATGCTAAAAATCCTTACCAACATTTATCAAAATAGAACTATACGGACAAAAAATATAGTTTAACCCAAGTGTTTGCTAATTAATTATCGTTTCGGTCTGTGTCCACAATCATCCGAACAATTCAAAATTTAAGTAATACACAAATTTCGCATTATATTTCAATTGTAGTTGTTTATTTCAGATTCATGGGCTATGATTTAACAATTTACGAGGTCAAAACAAAGTTATTCGGTATTTGCATAAAGGAAGGATGGTGCAGAGCCACAATGGAAAGGAATGTTCTGTGTTAAGTGTTGTACAGTAAAATAGCTTGAACGTTTTGTAAATATTGTAAATAGACTGTATGTTAGAATGTTAAGTGGATTTGACTAAATAAATGTTTTGCGTGATATGTGTACGAATGTGTGATGTGGAGTGTGGAATGGTTGAATTGAACTCCAAAAGAAGCCCTGAAAACGAGCCAAATACAGTCCAATATAGGAAGGGCACTCAAAATATTCCATCCCACTGGCAGTATAATTGATTACCCCTCAAGCGGTGTTGGTTGGGGTCCGGTAACCCAACACGGCCCATAAGGGTTTGTGCAGACTCTTCAGTTGCCGTGGTGGCCATCTTTGTTCTAATTTGTTGAAAGTGTTCGATATTTTTGATAGCTTGTTTTTTCCACAAAACATCCGCTTCATCAGACCCCAATATCTGTCGATTGAACGTAACTCTGGACAATTTGGACAATATACACTTGATTTGCTTCGTACCACGAAATTAAAGTTTAAGTATAATGGCATGATGCCAAATCGAGCCAAAACAAAGGTTTTTCTTTGTGGTTTTTGTTGAAGGGTAGCAATCACTTCTGCAGGCACTCTTTCTGGTTAATCTCCTTCTTGAATGTGTCTGTAGTGACGTAAGATTTACTCTTTCGGCCACACGTGCAAATTGCTTGCCAAACAAGGTATTTTTTGGGAAATTTTGATGCCTTCTTCCTTCTCAAATTCTCAGCTGTAGCATTTCTGGTCATATCAGAATAGAAAACCAGTCATGGAAGCTGCTTGAAATCCTCCAGGATATAAGTTTCATCGTCCATAACAACGCATGAAAACTTCGTCAAATATTCGCAGTACAAACGACGAGCTCGTGATTTTGCTGTCAAGTTCTGTTTGTCGTTGCGATTTGGAACTGTTTTTAATCTATACGGCTTCGGCTCAAAATATTGTTTTGATTTTTTTGACAAAACCAGGTGACATTCCTATTTTGCGAGCCACCGTTCAAACAGAGAAATTCGGGTTTTCCTTCAATATCCTCTCCTCTTTCGGTTCATGACAGGATAAGCACGTCAATTGTTTTTATCTTTTCTCAGTTTCCTCTCGACCGTAAAACGTTCCGATTAAGGTGATTAAGGTGGATTTAGTAAATCTAGTTTTTGCAAATTCCCGTATTAACAAGTCAGGAATTGACTTACGTCCGTACAAAATCCGATCGTACACATGCTTTTCATTCGTCACCATCTTGAACACTAAACATGGAATTTAAACACCAATCAAAATTTTTTTGATCAACGACTCCCAGCTATACCGCAGCGAAATTTTTCTCTCCTCCGTTGAATATTTTAAAAGTTATAGTAATTTGAAGATGTCCGGATTAATAAGGACATAGACTGAAAAAGTTTGGCGTGCATTTATTACGCTATAGTGTCATGATGAACAAATTACCATTATTTTCGCAATAAATGCATTTCACTAAGTCTAGTTCACGATCTTTGAGCGAGCACTTCAACTGCAGTACCGATTCTTTAACAACAGATCGGAATGTTTTTGAAATCCGGGTGAGCTCTTTCATTTATGTTCTTCCCTTTGTTTCATTTAAGTTCTTTTTTGTTTCATTTCCATTTCTACGGGAAGATTTTATTTATGAGGTTATTTACATTTGGTAAACATAAAATTTCGTTTTCAAGTTTTTTGTGCTGTCTTCGCTAGTTGTAAGTCATTGTTAATAGATGGACCACGGATGGATGAATGAGCTAACAGTTCAGCAGTTGTTCTAACTCGTGGCAAAATAAACAGGTGCAGGTTCAAACGCAGATTACTATTATTTAAATGATGAATTTTGCTACTTTAGATGTACATACTTTTGAGAAGAATCAATTTCCTGATCCTAATCAGCATCCTTGCATTATAAGGAAATATCTTGTTTTTCCAATGAAATGTCACCACCACACTTTGTGAGTGGCCCCAACAGCATCCTTATACTGTAGGTTTAAATCGGACCAAATCAATCCTAGGTTGTTTTTCAATTATCATGTCATTCCAAAATCAAAATCACCAACACACTTTGTGTGCGGTCTCAGCATTCTTACTGCTGGTGTAAAACGGTCCAAAGTGGCTTTCAAGCGCCAATAAAAGTTACTTTGTTCTCACAAAGAAAACCCACAATCACCCCTTGTGAGTGACCACCCCTGGTGGGGATCACACAAAGAACACATACGCGGCGAGCAGCTCTCTCAGCTACTAGACAGGTTGGGCTGTTCAGTGCTGAATGATGGCAAACCGACGCGGATCGACTTCTCTACTGGAGTTGAGTCCGCGATCGACCTGTGCATCGCATCCTGGGATGTGACTTGTTAATTAAACTGGCATGTCCAATATGACTTACACGGTAGTGAGCACTCCTTTATCGTCTTGTCACAGGCTGTAGGTCTCCCGCCTACTGTGGCCTTAGGTGGAATTTGAACAAAGCGAACTGGGACGGCTTCGACAAGGATGTCTTGAGGCCAACGCCGGTATTCCTTTAGTTTAGGATCACCAATTTTTACACAAACGTTTTCCATTAAGTTTTTCCTAACTTCAAAGTTGAATAAAACAAACTATTGGTGAGATATTGACGAGATTTTTTTGTTTGAAAGGAGTATCAACACCATTATGTATGGAATATGACATCGTTCGAACGGAAGCTCGGCTTCGCTTGGTGGCGTGCATCCAAGAGGTCAAATTTTCCATGACTCTGGCGCACAAATCGGGATGAACCTCGTTGAAGGCTTGATTAATGATGGCTTTGAGGGCATCAGTGGTTTGCAGTTTATTGGCATAGACCTGCGACTTAACATGAAAAAGTCTAGTGGGGTTAAATCACATGGCACGTTACACAGTCCTGTTGGAACCACATTTTGTATACATCCTTATCGCCCAGTTTAGGCCAGAAGAAGTCGGTAATCATCGACCTGTAACACTCTCCGTTGATGGTGATGGCCTCGCAGCGTTGTTTTCGAAAAAGTACGGACCGATGACGCCTCCTGCCCAAAATTCACACCAAACAGTGACTTTCTGGGAATGCATTGCCACTTGGTGGACCCCGCATGGATTGGCCTTGTCCTAAATTCGACAATTCTAATTGTTCAAATACCCGTTCAATTAAAATATGGGCATCATCGCTGAAGAAGGTTTATCGGATACAATCTGCTTCCAACTGCTGCAAAACCCAATCATCAAACACACGGCGCTGTCTATGATCTTGTATGGGTGCAGACCCAAGTCTCGACGCTGAATTCGCCAAGTTGAAGTCTGCGAGAGGCAGATTTCTTGAGCGCGGCGCGGCATCGACTGCCGCGGGTTCTCCTGGGCACTTTCGCGTACAGTGGCGATATTCTCGGCAGACCTTGCGTTCCGCTGACCTACGGGTGGTGGTTGAGCTTTCGCCGAACCTGTTTCCTCGAATTTATTCACCACATTGCAAATATTCCTCTCGGCAGCACGATTATTGCAACCGTAAAATGGGCGAAGCGCTCGAAACGTTGCTCGCAAAGATAACTGATTTTGATAAAATAATTTTATCATTTGCACGTTTTGTTGGATGCTATAACGTACCATGGTAATTTGGCAAAACAAAGCTAATTTGACACTTGCTGCTTCAACAATATGGCCGCAATCAACTGTCAAAATTAGAAAATCCCTATTTAAAATTTTGAAACAACTATACTTATGTTTGACTATTCAACAAAGGTGACGAGTCTATAGCAAAGGGAACAACGCAATTCCAGAATAGTGTGTCTTATAGCGGACCAGCAAGATATGGTGAGACCTAACCAGGTTTAACATTTATATACCATATAAACGCGCCAGGTTTGATTATTTTTGAACCTGGAAGTGTGTTTACTTTACCGTTATCCACATGAAAACGGTTATGTTTACATGCGAAGCGTATTGCGTGTGAAAGTAACCTCGAAATGGGCGTGACTCTCCAGACATTCTGAAATTAATTACTGGATCTGCAACAGAGTAGCACTTTCTAACTCCCGGATTAAAACTGCTTTCACTGGTCAGATAAAAAAAACTATTGCAAACAGATTTCTTCCATAATACTACTTCCGGCCGAGTGGGTGTTAGATTGGACACACAAACACACACACAACTATACTTATGTTTGACTATTATCTACAATTCTAATAACCTCTCTTACTCATTTCTGCTAGTACGTATGTAAGAATCTCAAATTACAGAGCCTTCATTTCGGGAAATTTCTGCCACCAGAATCAATCAAACAACGAAACAAAAATAAAGTCCCACTTCAGAGAGCTTGTTAAACCATATCAGATTTAAAGTCGGTATGAGCAGCACAACCCAGCAAAAAACGCAAACCGCAACAAAACAATTATTTTCTGGTGCTTCCTCTCACTTGCTCCGTTGTACGTGTTATTCAGATTTTTCACCATTCCCTCCTCCGGTTCTCTTTTGAAGAAGCTGATGGCTGCCATCAGACATCATATCGTATAGAGGGTAAAAGGGATCCATGGATCCCAGCTTTGGTGCGCAGAAATATAAGCAAAGCAACAAGGTGAAAAACAGAGTGAAACACATGACCAATCTCTGACGAAAAACAAAACAAAAAAAGTTAAAAGCCAAACCGCGAATGTCTGCAAAACAAATTAATTTAGATCCGTGGCACTAAACCGCAAAAAAGGGCGAATGCTCCTTTCATGTCGGACTGTTAACGACGGACGGTTCCGGGTGGGAATCATTTCGGTGAGATTTTCGGAGTCTGGATGATGATGATGCTGATCTTATTATTTATGACAAGCAGCAAAGAAAACAATGCGCCACCATCATAAGCTGCACAGGGCAGGCAAACTTGGAGGGATTTGCAGATAAGCCTTACTCAGTAGAACGCTGCTGGTTTGGGGATAAACGATGTGCCACAGAAAATCGGATTATGAAAACAGATTCGCCGCTGTGGGAACTTGAGTCAACCAAACCGGGACAAAAAAAAAAGCACCAAAAGAAAACAGAGGTTTCAATTTTCGTCAATAAAAAATCGTGAAATCAATTCGGAAGTTCCATTGAGAATTGAGCTACAATCTTTACTTTCTGAAATTATAGCATCAACCCGAGTCTCAGTTGATACATTATTAAACTTTATCACCCACGGAAAACATACGTTCAGATTCCATGTGGCCCCAAACTTGATTGATGCTGTGTCCCGTTGATCAATTAATTATGTTCGTTCGAAACAACCTAACGGAACGAAATTTCAACATATCTACATTCTACAACTACACAGTACAACCGGATGAGCTGTTGAAATGCACCAAATTGTGCAGGTTTGTTTTTAGTTTGATGTACGCAAAATGCTGACGTTGACATTGCGGCCATGATTGATTGATTGGCATTTAGAATCGTTGAGAAAAACTTCGAGTGAATAATTTTAGCATCTCACAAAAAACTTTTTTTTGCGGTCACACGACCCTTGCAGAACCCTTGCAGAAAGTAGTCAAAAATGTGGCAATGCCCAAGTCACGGTGGCGCAGTCCGATGAAAGTAAACTTCTAGTGCAGTGAAAATTGCCAGTCATCAGACCGAATCAATTTTACCACAAAAGTGATGCTTTTTGTGTCAAACGATCCCTTTTCGATGGTATACTGGAACGGATCGGGTTTTAATCCAAGTGTCGTACTGTGTCTGCGGAGGGGACGACAAATTGAACGAACATCATCACACTGCGTTTGGTTGATTTGATATTCCGTTTAAATATGAGAGCCATGTGGATCCCGATGGTGAGTTGAGCTCGACGACCAACCGTCTTCGAAAGGGCGATGAATTCTGACCACACGAAAGCAACAAAGAACCCTTTCGTGAAATATGCATTTCTATTTGCGAAGATGAGGTTAGTTCAATATAGCTCGAGGTGAACTTTCACTGTAACTGGAAAGTTCCCTTTAACGGGTACAATTTTACCCACTTCGGACTAGAGTAGGTACACTCATTGGTGGGTTATTATATTTACCCAGTAGTGAGTAACGTTTACTTATTAATGAGTACACACATAGAAATTATGAATTTTACACGAGACGTAATTCATGTTTGTAAAAAGTCGAGGAACGTAAAAAAAGATTTCGTGTAAAGTTATGTCTTTTGAAACTGACACATACGCAATTCGACGAAAGATGTGTTTGATTGAATTTATTTTCTCATCTTTTTCAACTCTTTCTTATATGCTAAGCAACGCTTGCATCTGTCGGTCTTAGGGGACAGAAATTTACATGACATTTTGGTAGTGTATATCTTATCCGTAATTGTGTAAAAATAACGCATTTATGGATAACGTTTACTAATTTATAGATACTTTTATTACCCATTAAAGAGTAAACCTACTTTAGTGCGAAATGGATGAAACTGTACTCATGGTCGGGTACTTTCGACTTCCAGCAAACTAGAGTTGGTTTTCATTTTTGACAACAACGGTTTTTTAAATTTAGCTACCAAAAGTGGAGTCATGTCGAAATTGAATAAACAATATTCTCAATCACTGTAAATTTAATGGCTGACGTTTATTATACACAGGTAGAACGAAACATTTATTTTTCTGCGTTATCTAATGCACATAAAGGGATTGCTAGATTCGGCAGAATATAATGGGATATTTCATGTAAAGTTAAGCCAGTTAACGCTCTAGCCTGTTGTATGAAAGATTGCAAACAATGTTGTATGGCGCATAAAAGATTGCAACCAATTTCGTTGTTTACGCCTCTTTTGGCTTGTAATTAAACGAGGGAGAATTTTACGCGCTTGTTAAAAATCATTATTTTTTTCTGTGTATGGACCTATAAAATTCTTTGGTTTATATTTTTTTGGCTATCAATCGTTGCAATATTTTATTGAAACCAATTTTTTCATCATTTCAAACCGCCAATTATTGCTTCAACAATATTCTTCTTTGAACTCTCTTCAGCATTAATATGGAGAATGGTACAACTTATTGGGTTGTTGGAGCGTCGGAACAACTCTTCTACTAGTTCCTCAAATCTTTTGGTAGTACTGAATCCAAAATGTTCAACCAAGCTTCAAACCCAATAAAGATGGTTATTCTAACATTAGACTATCGTTGGTCGAAAACGTTAGACTGTTAGTCTAGGATTTTGTCTAATTTTTGTCTAATGTTAGATGTTTGTTAGAAACTTTTGACACGGCAAGTATCCTTCATCTAATGACGTTGCTCGCCCTGATGCTGTCTCCACTTCCAGATCGCTGCCTACTAGAGGTTCCATTTCCGCGACCAATTTGCTTGTCCCGGGATTCGGGATGAAATTTGTTGCTTGTCCCGGGGAAATCTGGGATCCCGGGAAATTTTTCAATGTGCTTAAAAACGCAATTTTGTGGTTAGGAATATGTTTTATTCATCAATAAAAAAATCAATGTTTCAAATCAAGTAACTGGTCTTATCAATTTGAATTCGTTCTCTGAAAATACGACTTCAAGAAGCAAATGTTATTAATGCTTTCATCGGACAGTGAGGTTCGCTTTTTAGAACAGATATTTCCGGAGTTCGAAAAGATGCGCTCGCTATCGGTTGACGTCGGTTCGATTGATTTTAAGCCGCCGAAAATGATTTCAAGATTCGGGCTCTACTTACCATGTAGCTCAAAAAGTGACAGCTCTTTCGCAATTACTTTTAAAAAATCAATCATTGCCGAATCAGTCTGGGACGGGTTGGCATATTCCTTTATAGCCGATTCCAGTTCTTCACGCATGCTCGATGGTGTCGATCCTGAATCGTCATGCATACAGGACAATCCAGCATTCAACTCGGCAGCATCATCATCGGTCTGTCTTTGACAGTCTTGCAACAATCGAACCTCCAGTTCCTTGATGAACTTAATCATTTGCGTTTTCGATGAGCTTTCCAGTTCTGCTGGCTCTTGCGTTGACAACGGAAGACCTTGAAGGAACTTCAGCGCTGTTATTATTTCCTTTTGGCGCCGTTCGTTGATTCTTTTCGTGATTGCATCGAAGAGGTCGTTTCCAACTTTGGAGTTACTTTTCTTAAGCTTCGAATACAAGAAACTCAAGCTGCCTTCCGCAGACAGCAATGTAGCATCTCGTCTTCCCAATGCTTCCGAAGCGAGTCTGATTGGCTGAAGAGCTTCCTGAAGGTTTTTTTGCAACCTCGAAATCACTGTCCAACATAAGACCTGAAAGGCCTATTTCGGAAAGTGTCTCTTTGATGCAATCAAAACCGCGAATGAAGTGCTCCAGCATCGTTTCAGTCGAGTTCCAACGAGTTTTGACGTCCACACACAGTTGAAGTGGTTTATGTAACATTTTCGTGATTTTTTTTTCTTGAAACAGTGCATTCTTAACAGGCGAATACGTTTCAAAGACTCTACAAATTGCGTGGTCTACAAGTGTATAATTGAAATAAATTAGCTGTTTTCTTTAATATGAACATGAACATTCCAATATATTTACCCGAAGAACCAACTTCATCATCGTAGTTATCACCGAATCGTCGCTATCTGAATCCTCATTTTCAATTGGTACCGGTGGCTGATCCTTGTGCAGGACATCGCAAACCCTCAAGTGAATCGCATGGTTGTAACACTGCTGATGAAGGTAATCCGACAATCTTCCAAACTTCGTCATCACTCGAGCTCCGTCAGTCGTCGATGCTAATATGTTTCCATCCTTAATACCGAATTTCCGGACCATATCCTTGACCATTTCCAAAACCTTTTCAGCAGGTAGTGATCCACGAATTTTGCCGAGACCCAGGTTGTAGAATGATCCGTCAGCGAAATGGGTATTCACGTTTAAGTTGCGCTTGTTGCTTAGACTTGTCCACTCGTCCAAAGTGAGACTAACCAGTTCACCGCTATCGATACGCTTCACTATTTCATCCCGCGTTTGCTGCTGAGCGTAGCCATAGTATTCGGCGACCAGCTTCATGACGGATGTATTCGACGTGGGCAGAGAATATCCACGATCTGCGATCGATTGTCTGATGAACTTGCTGTTGGTGATTGCATTGATCGAAAATCCGTCCTCTGCTGCCAGCCGAGCTACAATTTCCGCCAGTGACTGACGAATGAACAACTTTCTCACCGGCGTGGATTGGAACACGATCATTGCAAACAGGGATGCGAATTCTGCTGCTTCGCCTATGTGTGGTATTTTGCTTGTACGCCAACGATGATTACAAATAGCTCAATAAAAGCTTGTACAACGCTAATCAGTCTCAATTGAAGAGTTGTCTCAAAACGCATCCGTTGCAAGAGCTTTTGGCGGCTCGTGAATGAACAACGGAAGGAAACCGGTTTACCCTCCACTTTGACTGATAGCACTCTATAAGCTGACACTGTCGTGGATATCGCCAACTTGTTCCGTACGCAGTTCAGCAGTGTCTACTGCAACGAAATTCTGGATGTCGAAGGCCTCGAAGCTGCTACTAGCAATGTTCCCTGCTTGTCTGTATTTGCCTCTGCACTCACTATCCATAGTGATATGGCGTTTTTATCCGGGAAACAGATGAAAATTTCAACTGGATACGGTCCTGGTGGTATCCCTTCAATTAGGCTTAGTGACGTTTAACGCACGCATACTACAGCGCCATTTAGATCAAAGGAGTGCAAGTAAGAAGGAAAATCATTTGGAGGAAAACAAACCATCGTTCCTCTGCATGTGCCAGAAAAAGAAAGGTGATGAAACGTCAAAAAGCCTAATTGTCCTGCAGCATTGCCTTAACACACTTGCTGCGCCTCTGGCTACGGTCTTCAATTTGTCATTAACTTCCAACGGGTTTCCTGAATGCTGGAAAGCGTCGTTTGTTTTCCCAATACACAAAAAGAGATGCAAATGGTCTGTCGCCAACTGTCGTGGGATTGTTGTACTAAGTGCTGCATCCAAGCTATTCTAATTAATTGTTCTGGCTGGTCCATGACTATTCACAGACTGTTTCTCCCGACCAACACGGCTCGACGGCGACCAATCTTACCGTGTTTACATAGTTCATTATCCGTGAAATGTAAAGCGGTCATCAAGTAGATGCCATATACCTTCTGCTCAAATATGAACGAGACTTTATGAATAAAACGGTCCGCGGATGACATATCGTCAAAAAAATAGGACTGTTATACGTTTACATGTCAAATTTGAGCACGATCTGTCACGAAGCTTTTTTTTTACGGCACTATAAACAAGTCAACCTCCAGTGTGTTTTTCGAATTTTACTATGGAATCAAATGTTGAACAAAGAATTAGTTTGAAATTTTGTTATTTCAACGGATTAAGTGCTTCGGATGCATTGAAAATGTTGCAGAAAGCCTATGGTGAATCTGCTCTATCGCGTGCACGTGTGATTGATTGGTATAAGTCGTTCAAAGAGGGTCGTACATCAGTTGGAAATCTGCCTCATGAACGTCGTCCAGCAACATCAATAAACGAAGAAAACATCGAAAAAGTGAAGAAAATTGTGCTGCAAAATCGCCGTGTGACCGAGAGAGAAATAACTGATGAGCTCAACATATCAAATGGATCCGATCATAGCATTATACACGATATTTTGGGCATGAGACGTGTGTCCGCGCGTCTTGTTCCAAAATTGTTGAATTTTCTTCGAAAAGAGCAACGCAAAACTGTCGCTAAGGAAATGCTCACAATGAGTGATACGGACATCCAGCACATCATAACTGGTGACGAGACTTGGGTCTACGAGTACGACGTCGAAACAGCCCAGCAATCATCGGAATGGCGCTTCTAAAATGAGCCGAAACCCAAAAAACCGCGTCAAAGTCGATTGAAAATCAAGGTTATGCTGACTGTTTTCTTCGATAGCCAAGGTGTGGTGCGCTCGGATCTTATTTATTTAGTTATTTCGTCAATCATCATTGTAGACTACATATAGATTTACATTTATTCATTTACATTTACTAAAAGTTAGTATCTACGGGGTACAACTCTTGCAGGCAAAATTTTTCCTATTGCCGCCCTAGGCATAGTAAAATCAATTATTTCACAATTTTCATTATAGATGTTCATCATTCTGTTCATAGGTCTAACATGTGTAACATAAGTCCTGGGAATACTTTCAGGCGTTTATTTGACAGCATTAACAAACACACAGATGTCAACCAATGTACTTGTCATGTTCATCTGTGTTCCTACTGAACTGTCAAACTCAAATTGCGCAGTAGTATCCATTAAAAATGTCGTACAAGTTGGATTTACGAGCACAAGTCGCCAACCTTTTTGGACGGCTTAGTACAAGTGAAATTTTGAGCGTGTTCAAAGACGAGCCAATATCAAAATCAACAATATACCGTGTTTTGAAAGATTGTCGTGATGATAAAGAACCGGAAAATAAACAGAAAAGTGGTCGCCCAACAAAATTGAGTGCCAGAACAACGAAAAAACTGCTGTCAAGCGCTGAAAACAAGGTTGGCCAATCAACACGCAAATTAGCACGAAAATTTCAGGTTTCAAACATGACAGTCAATCGGATTTTGAGAAAACATAACGTAATCTATCGGAAACGTCAGCGTGCACCAAATTATACACAGCAACAACTCGAAAAAATACCAAAATGCTGCCGTGCACTTCGTCGCGAGCATTTTGCAAATAGAAAGTGCATAATTTTGGATGATGAATCTTACTTCACGTTTTCGCACCATGAATTGAGTGGCAATGATGGTTTCTATACTGCTAACATTAAACCAACACCAGACGATGTTAAATATGCCAGCAAATCGAAATATGAGCCAAAGCTGTTAGTGTGGGCAGCCATGTCATCGAAGGGTATCTCGGTGCCTTTGATACGCCGAAACAAGGCCAAAGCTGTCAATTCTGACGTGTATATCAGCCAATGCTTGCCGAAATTGAAGCAATTCATCAACAAATATCACGCTGACGACGAAATCATGTTTTGGCCGGATCTTGCAAGCTGTCATTACGCGAAAAAAACATTAGATTGGCTAACTGAGCAAAACATACCATTTTTACCGAAAAAGGACAATCCACCTAACGTGCCTCAGGCTCGTCCAATTGAAATTTTTTTGGAGTGTTCTCAAACGTATGGTGTACGACAATGGCTGGGAAGCTAACAATGAGCAACAATTGGTTAATCGAATCAAGCGGAAGATGAAAGAAATATACATAGACACCGTCCAGAACCTGATTCAACATGTTCGCCGTACACTGCGTAAAATCGAAGATAATGATCCATTGTGCGTACTGTAAATATATTTTTCAACAATTTATTAATAGAATAAAATACCCTGAAGAGCATTTTAAAATCCGATTGTTTGATTTCAAGTACCATGCTTTTGAATTTTTCCCAGGACTTACGTTACATATGTTATTCTTAGCATAAATTGTTCTCTGAGGCCTTACATGAAATAAATTTCTAATCACCACCATCTACGTACCACCTGTGTTCTATCTGTCAAATAAGATTCGATCCATTTAAATAGTGTCCTGATTAAACCCACACGCTTAAGTTTGAAAAGTAGCAATGGAATGTCAACTCTATCAAACGCTTTGCTAAAGTCAGTATATAAAGCTTCCACAAAATTTCCTCTATCCATTGCACCTAAAGAAAATTCTACAAATTCCAATAGATTAGTAGATGTTGATCTGCCATGTTGATTATTTGAAATCCGATTTTTTACCTAGGTGAATAATTTTTAATTTACAATCGCTTCAAACGTTTTAGGAATACTTGAAATGATTGCGATTCCTCTATAATTTTTAATGTCTGATCGGTTGCCAGATTTAAATACTGGTATAAAAATGATTTTTTCCAGAATAGTGGAAAGTCTCCTGATTGAAGTGATAGATTAAATAGCCAAAACAGGTATTTACAAAATAAGTTGCTAGTTCTTTCAATAGTACTGGAGGTATTCCATCAGTACCAGGTCCTTTTCTAGGATCAAGACCTTTTAGTGCCGTTAAAATCTCTTGAACAGTGATGTTTTCAACTGATACGTCATTTTGATGTTCAGGTAGATAGGAAAAATAGTTAAGGTCAAGAATATCGTTGGATTTCCTATAGATATTTTGGAAAAAGCGTGCAAACTGATCTCTTGTGTTGTACCTTTCATATGCTGATGATATTTGTGCATCAAGTGCTCTACAAATATCTATGTAATTATCTAAATTTGGTAAACTTTTGATTTTTTTGTATGTTTTGTGAGCTTTTTGTTTCCTGTTTTTGAGATTTTTGATTTCACGTGTATACCATACTGGTTGTTTCTAGCTTGTTAGTATTCTCTTGTTTTTCTTTGGAACGTAATCGTCAATAATTGCATATAGATTGTTACAAAATATGGAAAATTCCTTCCGGAGGGTCAATCGGTCAATGCTGAATATTATTTGGGCGTTGTGAAGCGTTTGCGTGAGGATATTCGTCTCGAAAGGAAAGAATTGTGGGACAACAAGTCATGGTTTTTGCATCACGATAATGCACTAGCTCACACATCACGTTTAGTTCACGATTATTTGACCAAAAACAACGTTAACATCGTTTCTCAAGCGCCGTATTCGCCTGGTATGGCACCATGTGACTTTTTCCTCTACCCCAAACTCAAATTGCCGCTTCGTGGTAAATATTTTCAGACGATTGAAGTCATAAAAGAGAATTCGAAGAGGGAGCTTAAGGCGATACCAAAAGAGGCGTATGAAAAATGCTATAAGGAATGGAAAAAAAACGTTGGCATATGTATATCGCCTCCGATGGTGCTTATTTTGAAGGAGACAAAATAAATATTGAAGAATAGTTTGTTTGTGTTTTATTTAACCAGTCTCGTTCATATTTGAGCAGAGGGTATACAGATCTCTCAGCGGCCTTCGATAAAATGAACCATCAGATTGCAACTTCCAAATACGAAAAAATGGGGGTTCACGATCAATTGTTGAACTGGCTCCGCTCATACCTGGTAGGCACCTAGACTGGGAGAACTATATCTGTGAAGATTGCAGATTATGCCACGTCTAGCTTTCCAGTAACCTCCGGCGTTCCTCAAGGCACCTTGGTCCATTCCTTTTGCTATTTTATATGACCGACGTGAACTTGGTTTGGTCGTCAGATGCCTGAAATTATCCTACGCTGACGACCTGAAGCTGTACTACGTTATAAATTGTCCAGATGACGCCAACTTTCTTTAGCAGGGACTGCCAGTGTTCGACGACTGTTTCCGGATCAATCGAATGTCCTTAAATGTATCCAAATGCTCGGCTATCTCTTTTGGCCGATAACGTGCGATGTATCTCCACGACTACAACCTGCGAGAACGCGCGTGAAACGTGAAACTACAGTCAAGAATCAAGCTCGAACTGTTATTCAAGAGCCACATTTCCTATAATGCTTCCAAGGCCTCATTTGGCCTTTATTGAAGTACTGTGCCGTCGATTCGTCCCCTTTCTACCAAAATGTAGTACAGAGGATCGAAGCCGTCCAGCGAAGGTTTATACGCTTTGCTTTGCGACATCTTCTTTGGGAAGATCCTCGCAGATTGCTAAGTTATAAATGTCGATGTAAAGTTATAAATGTCGTCAACCTGGAATTGTTGGAAGGAAGGCGTATGGTGACCAAAGCGTGTTTCATTGGTGACCTCCTTCAGGGAAACGTCGATTATTCCACTTTACATGGTCTCTCGTACAACAACACTAGATGACGAAACCTCCGTTTACAATCTTTCTTCATAAACCGGCACTCAAGGACCAGCAACGGCAAACACGAGCTTGTGCTAAGAATGCCAACAAACATCAGTGTCGAATAACCGCTTGTTGAAACAAATTTGGAGAAGATATTCAGCTTTCTAGAAGCAAAAGCTGAATAACTTCTCCAAATTTGTTTGTATACACTTATTCAGCTTTGATGTTCGGAAGAAGAGCGTTTTCAACAGCTGCTAAAACGTGTTTTTGATTTTTATGCATCCTTTGAGGACCGGCGCTACTACGGTCTAGATAGTCTAGCGTTATAATAACGCACGGCTTTTTTTATGTGGGAGGTTAAACCCCGTTTACAGTTATAATTTATAATGAATGTATTGCATAGAAAAAGCTAGCTATCAATGTTTTACGTTCCTTTATTTACACTCTGTCACCTGAGTACAAAACCTGGTATTTTGGGCTATGTTTACACAGAGCAAAATAAACTACCATATAACTTTGATTACAGCCTTTTCCCACGCTGCTATTAATTCAATTTAAACAGGTGATCTGCCACCGTAGTGTTTAAATGGTAGTGTAAAATTTCGTTTTACAGCCATTAGTGGTAGAATGAAACTGGTGCCGATTCTTAAGAATGACAGGAATAGAACAAAACAAATAATTCGAGAATCGTATTCTACGTGCGATGCTATAATTATTTTTCAATAAACTTCATATTCTGTCTACAGAAGTTTGTTTAAATCACTGTTACAATTTCTGTATCTGCGAAGTGTGAAAAATGGGCGCATTCAAAATACTCCCTAATGATTATCGATGGTTCAGATACAGTACTGGCAGAAATAAAGTGCCCACGCTGTTTTATGCTTATTTATTCATAGTAACTTTTTTGTTTGCGGTGATACAATATTTGTATAATATACTAGAACAAAATGGTTGATTATGAGTCTTCTTTTGAAATGAGAAATGAAGTACTTGATTATGTTTGAATTTATATTATTATAAGAAAAACATTTTTTACTCTTTTTTCTTGTATGGCAAAAATAAAATGCTCATGAGATATTCTTCTTCTTCAATACTGAGTACGCTAAATTCAATACTTCGTATGTCCTCCTTTAGCTTTGATGACTGCTTGTAAACGTCGAGATGCAACCAGATGTTTAAGATAGCTTTCATCGATATTTTACCAGGCACGTTCAAGGGCTTCAAAGAACCTGGTCATAAACCGCGTAGACTCATTTTTGAAAATTTCGATTGCATAAATAAGAATAGTTTTCCAAAAAAATTTCTTTCAAACAAGAAAAACAGCTGTGTTCAATACAATATCAGCAAAAACCGATTTTCGTACATATTGGACAACTTTGACATGGTCTCGACTTGACTTCATCGTTGATAACTATATTTGTTTGAAGCAAACTTAGGGCAAAATCATATGTAATAGTGGAATAAAAAGGTCATTTAAAAATCAATACATAGCTCATTTAAAATAGCAAATTTACAAACGAATAAATTCTCCCTGATCATTGTCGACGCAGCTACAAAGTCACTCTATGCTGGGGGCTGCTGGGTTCGATTTTGTCTGAGAAAATTTTCCAACTCTTTGGGCATAGGGTAGTTA
Source organism: Aedes koreicus (assembly GCA_024533555.2). Classification (NCBI taxonomy): domain Eukaryota; kingdom Metazoa; phylum Arthropoda; class Insecta; order Diptera; family Culicidae; genus Aedes; species Aedes koreicus. Next base: position 60,006 of record JAHHFK020004863.1, read on the forward strand.
CCAAGAAATCATACTTATGCAAAAATAGTACTGTAATTTGTATGTGAAACTCTTATAAAAGAGAAAAGGGAGTTGAAAAATTATTGATTAGTGTATCGCCCCATACCGCACATTGAAAATTTTGAAATTAGAAAGAACTGCTCATGATTGAAAGTAGACTAAATCCCATGAAAACTCATTGGTTTCATCCAAAAAATCTTGCCCGACAAAAAAAAACGTTTTGTCCTTCCCTCAATACAGCGATTGCATCGAAAATAGATAAACGATCTCTCAAAATTTCGTAATATTTGGTAGGATCGCTGCCTATCCAAATATATTGGAACCATTTTTTTATTTCTTCATTAATCTGGTACGTGAGACTGGTCTACGGCTGGTCCAAAAAATCGTGTCATTTTTTTTTAATTCATATATTTTGAACCACTTGACCAATTTTTCTTATTATTTTTTATGATAAAAGATTTGACCTTCATAAAAAATATGAGGAGAATTTTTTTTTTTTCAAAAAACAGCCTGCCAACCATTTTGGGGGTAATTTTTTTTTATTACATCAAGATTTTATTTTAATATTTGCTCATAACGCATGAAATAACCGTAGGAAATTGCCAACGCTCTTAAGTCATTATAGTTATTGTTTATTTCAAATTTAAAAAACAAAAATTTTTATAATTGAAATGAAGAAATATATCATGAAATTAAAAAAAAATACCTCAAAGCGCTTGGGCAACTTTTAGAACTTTTTGAAAATTAAGAAAAATGTCTAAGTTTTCTTATAATATAAACATACAAATCGAAGTCATTTTGGTTCAATATTTCAAAAATTATAAGTTATGTTTATTTTTTAGATTTGAGTTTCTCCTCTCCATATTTTGTCTTGAAATTACAAAACATTATCTTTAATTGATGAATAAAACATATTAAAAATCAGTCGAGTGGTCAAAAACACAAAAACACAGGTATCAATAATATATAAAACATTCTTCGTCCGAAAACTTTTTTATTGCCTTTGTTTGTTTTCCTATAAATTCATTTCCAAAACTTAAATGTATAAATCGTACGTTGGAGGAATAAGCAATTCAGAAAACAACTTTTATTGCAGATTAAATGAGACGTGCACAATATTTTTCTCTATAAAGTTTTATTGATTCTACGCCTTGGAGTTTCTACGCAATTGGCATTTTGATTAAGGTCTGTATCCGCAATAATCCGGACACCTCAAAACATGAATAAAACATAAACTTCACATTATATTTCCGTCGTAGTTGTATATTTCAGATTCATGGGATGTGTTTTAACAATTCGTGAAGACAAAACATAGTTATTCGGTATTTGCATTAGGGTTTGTACAGACTCTTCAGAAATCGTAGAAGCCGTCTTTGTCCAAATTTGCTGGAAGTGTTTGATGTCTTCGATTCCTTGCTTCTTTCCAGAAAGCTTCCGCTTCATCAGAGCCCAATACATCTCGATTGGTCGTAGCTCTGGGCAATTTGGCCGGTTTGAGGTTTTTGGTACAATGTTCACTTGATTTGCTTGGTACCACAGTTTTAGCATAGTGGCATGATGCCAAATCGGGCCAGAACCAAGGTTTTTCTTTGTGACTTTTGATGAAGGGTAGCAATCGCTTCTGTAGACACTCTTTCTGATAGATCTCCTTGTTGATTGTGCCTGTAGTGACGAAAGATTTCTGTAGTGACGAAAGATTTACTCTTTTTGCCACACGTGCAAATTGCTTGCCACACAAGATATTTTTTGGGAAATTTCGATGCCTTCTTCGTTCTGAAATGCTCAGCTGTAGCATTTCTGGCCATATCAGAATAAAAAATCAGCCCTGGAAGCTGCTTGAAATCGTCCAGGACATAAGATTCATCGTCCAGAACAACGCATGAAAACTTCGTCAAATATTCGCAGTACATCGAGCCCGTGATTTTGCTGCCAAGTTCTGTTTATCGTTGCGATTTGGAACTGTTTTTACCTTATATGACTTAAGTCCCAAACGTTGTTTTGATTTTTGGACAAAACCAGGCGACATCCCTATTTACGAGGGTTTTTCGTTAATATCCTTTTCACCTTTCGGTCCATGACAGGATCAGCGCGTCCAATGTTTTTGTCACTTCTCGGTTTCCTCCCCCGTGTAAAGGTTGGGAAAGATTGTGGACAGTGGTGGGGGGGTATGGAAAAAATATTGTTTTTGTAGGGGGGGGGTGGTGGGTGGTGAGAGTGTGGGGTGCGCGGGCGCACATTAAATTTCGCGCTCTTGTTTTTTTTTTTTCGTCGTCTTATGAATAATAAAAAAAATATATAAAAACAATCATTTTTTTTTTTTATATCTCCTATATAAAGGGTGATTTTTTTCTTTGTGTGTGGATTTAAGATTAGTGTGGGGGTGTGTGTGGTTGGGGAGAGATGAGGGAAGGAAAAAAAATAAAGCCTGTCCACGTTAAATTTCGGACACTTTTCTTTCAGTGTAGATTTTGAATTATTTCACGGATCACTGAAACGTTTCACTTATATGACAGGTGAAACTCTCCACTTTATTTCGTGCTACAACATGTTTACATTCTTGTTACATTTAGTAAAATGGCGTCGTCGAATCAAGTGGAATTACGCAAACGCATTTTGTACGAACGGCACCAAAATTCGAATTTATCGGTTTGCGATCTTGCCAAGAAACTAAAACTACCAAAAAGTACCATGTTGTGTGTTTGCAAATCATTTGATCATCGCTTGACTGTGGATCGGAAGGTGGAAGTGGAATAAATCGAAAATTATGCTTCCGACAAATGGACAAGAAGGAGGCAACCATTATTGAGAAAAATCCCAATCTTTCTGTACGAAATGTGGCTCGCAAAGTAGGGAAGTTAACATCATACGTACAAAAACTAAAGGCAAGGACTAAAGGCGTACAAAGTGAAAAAGGTGCCCAACCGTGATGACAAGCAAAATTTCTCTGCAAAAAGTCGTTCTACGGAGCTCTACACAATTTTTTTGCAAACAGTTTCTTGTATGATAATGGACGACGAAACAAACGTACTCGAAGACCTTAAACAGCTTCTGGGTTTGGCTTTTTATACCGCAATGCAAAGGAACGTCGTTGCCGAGCACTACAGGACAAAGAAGGTGTCCAAATTCCCGAAGAAGTATTTGATTTGGCAGGCCATATATAGTTGTGGTGGAAAATCTAAAAGTTTCGTCTCTACCGGCACTATTAATAAGGATGTGTACGAGAAAGAATGTCTGCAAAAGCAGTTGCTACCGTTTATCAGAAGTCACGACTCTCCAGCTCTGTTTTGGCCTGATTTGGCCTCTTGTCACTATGCGAAATCCGTCCTGGAATGGTATAAGGTACAAGAGGTCAAATACGTGCCATAAACAGCCAATCCACCAAACTGTCCAGAACTTCGCCCAATAGAGAAGTACTGGGCTCTAGTTAAGCGGAAACTCTTCGAAACTAAGAAGAAAGCAAATGGTACCGATGATTTCAAAAGAAGATGGAGAATCGTCACGGCGGGCGTATCTGAGAATACCGTACGGAACCTGATGGCGGGTGTACCACAGAAAGTTCGAGAATTTTACAGAAAGAAGGATTAACATCTTAATCAACTGTTTCTAATGTAGATATAACTCTATTATTGTGAAATAAACAATCGGTTTTGTTGAATTATGTGTAAATTTTTTTTTTGCTGCTATTATTTTAGTGTCCGAAATTTAACGTGGACAGGCTTTAGACGGTTGTGTATCACGGCAGTTTTCTTACAAGTCTGGAGTTCCAAAAGGAAATCTTCTCTCTCTTTTTTGTTTTGTTTTTTTGGGGTGTGGTTGTGGTTGGGGGGGGGGGGGGGGAATAGGGGGGGGGGGGGGGGGGGTTAAAAAAGGTTGTGTGTGGGGGGGGGGGGAAAAAAAAAATTTTTGCGTGGAATGGGAAAATTCCGGGAAAGAAACAATTGGTGGATGGTGGATTGGGGGGACGGGGGGGGGGGTAAAAATGTCGTGGAAGAGGGGGTTGGGGGGGGGGGGGGGGTGGGCGGGGGGGGGGGGGGGGGGGGGGGGGGCGTGGGCGGTGTTGGGGGGCGGGGGGGAAAAAATTAATGTTTTTAAGATATGAGGTTCAAGGAGGAGTGAAAAATTGTTAAATTGTACGAAATTGAGTCTTAATCTCATACAAACTGAGTCAAACCTTTTGCACAATGGGGTGCACAATAAACTACATTGCAATAACGTATAAAGCATAAAAACTTTATGTATTGCGCAATGAAATATGCCAACCGAAAGCCCCCTCGAAATTTATTTACATTCGAAATGTCCGCCCAGTTACCGAGCAGCATCCGCTAACTGGGCTTTGCACTTAGGACAGGTAAGGGAACGGTTGCTGTACTAGGTTTGGGCACGCTGGAACGACGTCGAAAAATACAGCAGTCATAGCTCATTGCTAAACTGTTGAATGGTGAAGCTGATGCCCCCGAACTACTTTTCATGTTGAACATTCGTGTACCGAACAGAACCTTGCGGAACTCTATGTTGCTGCAACAAAGTTTTTACCGAACTGTGTTTGGATACAATGAACGAATTTCAGCATGTATTCGTGCGTTTACTGCGGGCGAAAAGCAATTTGAGTTTAATGAACAGATGGTTTCGATCAAACGGATAAGAGCGGTGTTGAACTAGTTTTAATAGATACGTGTTTTTATTAGTTTATTACTTTACTTTTATTCATTAAGGCAACCTATTGTCAGATGAATTATTATAAATATAAATACACAACTTTTTATAAACGCAATTTCAAACCAACCGTTGGTTTTCGAGCTACGATACAGGGTGGCAACATGAAAGAGATCCACTCATTATAAGTAGCACACTACGATCATAATTAGTTGTTGTAACTTGATTATGACTTAGCAAGTCATTATTATGTTATCTCAACTGACTGACAACAAGTGTGCTACTAGGGTAGTGATCCCCTCGGTACAATTTATACCATTATCGGTAAACGCCTTGTGTACGTTTTGAACGTTTTGTACTTGTTGTCAGTTCATTCGTAAAGAACAAACTGAATTTGTGTTCTTTACTTTACGAAAACAGAAATGGATTAATGTAGAGAACAAACTCGGATCACGGATTCACAAACATGGAAACCAGACTGAAACTGTTGCATTTGAAGTTGAGCAGACTGTTTGTGTACAGGGCCATAAAACGTTTCTAGGATACTGGCACTGTTGTACCTAAGACGAAATCCGGTAAGAAACGCAGTGTACGCACTCCCTCAGCGATCAAAGCAGTGAAGGAGCGAATTCGAAGGAATTCTGCTCGGTCGGCGAGAAAAATGGCGTATGAAATGAAAATGAGCTTCGCGTTCATGCAAAATATTTCGCAGACCTCCAATTGAAATTAATAATTCAAAACCAATGATAACAGCATGAGTTCAAATGATTGTTCTGAACACTAACAAAAGCAGCAAATCACTTCATCTACATCTCTTATAATTCATTTCGAAAATTTCTACTATGATATCTCCCAACAATAGCCACGTCCAGCCGGCAGAACCAGGTGCCATCAGCATTCACTTGTGCCCACCTACCCATCAACCCTGCAATTTTCATTCAATCAAGGCTCGAATCATACTACAGACGGGTCTCCTACTACACGGTTTTCGGTCCATGGTTAACGTCAATTATATATTTGATTCGCAACGAACATGAACTAAATTCTCTAAAGAGCAGTTTAGAAATCCTGATAAAGAGTGCTCCCTTAGCTCAGTCAGTAAGGATTCAGCTATAATGCAACACCATGCTGAAGGATCGGTTCGATTCCCGGACAGGGAATTTTTTGACATGAAAATTCATCGACTCCCTGCGCATGGGGTATGATTGTACTTGCCACAGAATCACACTGAATTCAAACAAAATTAACCATATAGTATAGTAATCGTGTAGTAGGAAACCCAACTGTTCAGAGCACAGCCAATTCTACACGAAAAAGGATTCCCCAACCGTGCTTGCATATGAATGAGCACAATGAAAAATGTAAATTCTCAGTCCCCGTGTTGCACGCCATTCAAAACAAAATTCCATCAAGGATGGCAACTACTATAGAGCAGAACGCTTTAAATCTGCCCAATCAATGCACCTCTCTGCTCACCCACGTATCAATATCATCAACAAAGAGACGAGCCCGTATTTATTGATCCAAACATCCCTCTCCGGCCTACCGCAATCACCGCGTTGCCTTCGATCAACAACAAACAAGTGCGGAATGCTAATCGTGAAAATCCCCAGCCGAAAGCCTGACACTCTTATGCAATTAGCGCCGGCAGCAGAAGTGTGCAACACGATGTTTCGCTTTTGTTGTTAATAAGATTTTGCAGCTTCCGTCGTCATCGTTCTCGTCGTTCGTTCCGGTGTTGCTGGAATCAGATTTTAGAGCTAGCTTTAAACTTGCTAAGCAAAATGAACATCGCATTGCTGCTGACTGAAGGGGGAAGCATTAGGTAGTGAAGTAAATTACTTAATCCAGTTTTGTTAGCATACTTGAACATAAAAAGGGCACGATGTTGCAGCGAGATTTTGTCCCTCTAGGTATGATATTCACCGGACATGGAATTGTCTTGGGAATGGTAGAGGAAACATTTTCGAAGCTTGGCAGCAAGTTGAGCGTCTTCATAACTGACGCGGCAACGGTGCCAGAGAGTTGTGCTCTAGATATATTAAAGTGTTATGATGTTTCAGTTGTATGACTATCGTGTTTATTTTTTTCAAGGAATCATTTCAAATAAAGATATAATCCATGTTTTAAGAGTCTATTCAACTATTGATTTAATTATTTCCATCACATCTGACAGCATTTGGGTTTTATAATAGTTCTTATACTTAAGAACGATTGCGTAGCTTCATTAACATGATCATGGGGTCAATGCGAAAAAAAATGAATGCTATCATCGTGATGATCAGAATGTTGAGACGTAAATGGTAGAAAAGTTGTAGCAATACTTGAGCAGAAAACTTGTATATTCTTGATTGTGTTCGTTAAAAACACGTGTAAATATTTGTTAAGATCAAAGTAAAAAAATATTAAAAGCATGAATTGATTTTTTTTTTGACAAAATTCAAGATTCCATCGTTTTAATTTCAAATCTCCAATCGGATAGAGTCTCGTTTGCGTTCTAGAGAAAGCACATAGACTCTCCCAAAACCGTACGCAAGGCTGTAAGATGAAAAAGCATCAATCAAATGAGCCGTAACGGGAACCGCATTACGGTAACGACAAAAAAATAACCAAACAGATAAGCAATCTGCAAAACAAGAACAAATCAATATTCGTTGACTAATGCAGAAAAAAACAAGACGTATTGCCTCATCATCAGGCGAAGAAAGACAAACTCTTATTCCCATGATTGAGTTTCTACTCTATTAACTTTTGCTATGCTCCCTCATCCAATCAATCATAGAACAATGCCAACATAAACGCCAACACACCTACATATATATCCCAAATTTGGATTTACGAAACATACCTGTAGTTAAGCGCGCTCCGAATGTTATACTCCCGGAACGAATCGTTCCGCATCGATTTCTCCAACTCGAATCGATCCAGCTGAGCAATCCGCTTTCGAATGCTGCTGCATTCCTTCTTCTTATTAGCTTTATGCTTTCTTGACACTTTCCCAACGGGTCGTTCACCACTATCTGACACTATTTTAGAACTTTTCTCTTCAACGGTTGACACCGAGGTGCCTAGTGGCAACTCGCCGTTGACATTTTCCGCAGCACCATCACTTCCCAACACACTGCCAACTTCCGACGAAGGTGGAACAGTAATCTCACTAGAATCACCCATCATAGCACTACCGTTTCCACTGCTATCGCTGTCATTGGTAAGCAATGTAATCTCCACCGAACTGTCTGGCCCCTCATTTCCAGTCGCTTCCGTAGCATTGTCACGAGCGCCACCGAGCTCGGTTCCGTTGACATCGAATGTCGATACCTGCCGCCGGTAGCGCACAGAAGATGCCTCGTATCCGCCACTCTCGTCGTCTTCCTCATCCTCCGCACTGCTGGTGATCCGCCGCAGGTACCGCACAATCAAATGCTCCAAAGTGGCCCGCAGCGAGCTACGTTTGTCTTTTACCGTTCGAGCGCTGACCGGTGCCGAGCCGTAGCTGTCGCTTTTGTCGTTGTCGTTGGCCGCGTGGACCGCTCCAATCGACGGTGCTCTCTCGTCGAGGGATTTATCGTGTTCATGGTTGCGTCGCAACGTCTGCAGGAAGCGCTGGCCGGCCTCCTTTTCCTCTAAGGTTAACTTGTCCACCCTCTGCGAGGCGAAAGAATGTGTCACACTGCGGAAAGAAAGATGAAACGAAAAAACGGTGGGTGAGAATGGTGGAATAAATAGAATTTTCAATCTAGGAAAATGATTCATTATTGTTGGAAAAACATTAGCTGGCTTTTATTGGAACAAAGCTACTCGTTGTTTCATGCTAAGCATCAGGGGATAATTAATTACCTCTCAGAGGATAGTTGTTTCAACATACCGGGAATTACCATTAACAGGGTTTCAATGTCACAAGAAATTCAACCGAAACGGAGGCTTAGAAGAAATTCGCACCAGGGGAAGAAAAGTTTCCCAGTTTTTGAAGAATGTTATGAACACGTGAGGATCAGAGTCATAAACTTTAGAGCCATGGGAAAATGAATGTAACAAACACACAGAGTATTTTCGGGATTCTCCATTAGAATAATTCATTATTGGACGACTCCGTGAACGGCTTTGCAATGATTTTTTTCATGGGATTTTTCGATATTTTATGAATGTGGGAGAAATGGGAAAGCTCAAATCCACTCATATAACCTATTGTATGATGAACATACGAGGGTTGTGTTGATAAGTTCGACGCCCGATGGGGCCATATAAAAATCGCAGAAAAAAATTTGCAGCCAAATCGGAATGGTATTTTTGTTTTAACCGCATGTGGAAGCGGCTGTGTCCGTGGATTTTAGAAAAATGGAAAAAGACCAATATCGGTCGGTGATTCGATTCTTATTTTCGGGTATGTAGATCGCGCAGCAAAATCAAAGAGCTCTTGGATGCTGTGCTCGGTGACTCTTCTCCTTCGAAGGCGACCGTAAAAAATTGGTTTACCGAGTTTCAACGTGGTATTCGGGCACGTCGGTTTTTGATTGTGCCCCGAAAACGGCTCTCACGGATCTCGAATTGGCAGACCGCCGATTGAAGGTGCCTTTCCGCTTCCATTTCACGCTCTGTAGACACTACCAGCGCATCCTCAGTCCAACGCCATCGGCCGTAATCGAAAGTCCGTCACAGTCTTCTCGTTTGTTCCATCTAAAACGTCCCGACCCTGCATCTAATGTTGAGGCCAGGGACATCCAAGCTACCTACAGTGGCAAGTATTCTATCAGTAACGGATTTTCCTGCCCTGACGTGTCTCCTATCACTAGGATTTCCAATCCAGCGAGATTCGTCGCAGCCGGCTTAGCAAATGTTAAGACCTATATGAATAAAAATGAATTTATGTCTGTCTGTCTGTCTGTCTGTCTGTCTGTCTGTCTGTCTGTCTGTCTGTCTGTCTGTCTGTCTGTCTGTCTGTCTGTCTGTCTGTCTGTCTGTCTGTCTGTCTGTCTGTCTGTCTGTCTGTCTGTCTGTCTGTCTGTCTGTCTGTCTGTCTGTCTGTCTGTCTGTCTGTCTGTCTGTCTGTCTGTCTGTCTGTCTGTCTGTCTGTCTGTCTGTCTGTCTGTCTGTCTGTCTGTCTGTCTGTCTGTCTGTCTGTCTGTCTGTCTGTCTGTCTGTCTGTCTGTCTGTCTGTCTGTCTGTCTGTCTGTCTGTCTGTCTGTCTGTCTGTCTGTCTGTCTGTCTGTCTGTCTGTCTGTCTGTCTGTCTGTCTGTCTGTCTGTCTGTCTGTCTGTCTGTCTGTCTGTCTGTCTGTCTGTCTGTCTGTCTGTCTGTCTGTCTGTCTGTCTGTCTGTCTGTCTGTCTGTCTGTCTGTCTGTCTGTCTGTCTGTCTGTCTGTCTGTCTGTCTGTCTGTCTGTCTGTCTGTCTGTCTGTCTGTCTGTCTGTCTGTCTGTCTGTCTGTCTGTCTGTCTGTCTGTCTGTCTGTCTGTCTGTCTGTCTGTCTGTCTGTCTGTCTGTCTGTCTGTCTGTCTGTCTGTCTGTCTGTCTGTCTGTCTGTCTGTCTGTCTGTCTGTCTGTCTGTCTGTCTGTCTGTCTGTCTGTCTGTCTGTCTGTCTGTCTGTCTGTCTGTCTGTCTGTCTGTCTGTCTGTCTGTCTGTCTGTCTGTCTGTCTGTCTGTCTGTCTGTCTGTCTGTCTGTCTGTCTGTCTGTCTGTCTGTCTATCTGAACCTTATAGAATCGAAAACTACTAAATCGATCGGCGTGAAATTTTGTATGCAGGAGTTTTTGGGGCCGGGGAAGGTTCTTATGATAGTTTGAGACCCCTCCCATCTCTGGAAAGGGGGCTCTCATACAAATGAAAAACAAATTTCTGCATAACTCGAGAACTAATCAAGCAAAAGAAACCATATTTGCAATGTGGGAGTTTTGGAGGCAAGAAATGTTTTTATGGTAGGGTGAGACCCCTCGTCTCTCTCGAAGGGGAGGCTCCCATACAAATGAAACAGAAGATTCTGTTTAACTCGAGAACTAATCAAGCAACTGGAACCAACTTTGGCATGTAGGGGGTTTGAAGGCAGGATTTTTTTCTATGGTGGTTTGAGACTCCTCCCCTCTCCGGAGGGAGGGGGGGGGTTTACACAAATGAAACAGAAATTTCAGCCAAACATGAGAATTATCCAGGCAACTAAAACACAAAATGTGTATTTCGTGGGGAAAGGATCATGTTCTGATAGAAGTTTGAACCCCTTTTTCGCCAAGAATGGGGGATGCTTGAGTTACTCTCAGTGCTACATATGCACAAGAAGTTAATCTAAGGTTATGCAAGAGAAAATGACGTTCAAACTGACAGGATACGGCGTTGTTTGAATATAAATGTTTTGTCAATGAAATGAAACCAATTTGACTTGCTTAACTTTGTACGTGATTCGCTAAATCGAAGCCGGTCAACAAGTACAGATGCTATTTACATCGACTTATCCGCAGCGTTTAATAAAATGTACATTAAATTGCGGTTGCCAAATTTGACAAACTAGGCATGAATGATAGTATGCTTCTCTGGGTCCGATCTTTTCTGACCGGACGAAGAATGTCCGTCAGAATTGGAGACCACGTTTCATCTCCTCTCATGGTTTGGTCTGGCGTTCTCTAAGGCAACCATCTCGGGCCATTTTTATTTATGCTGTACCTGAATTATGTTAATTTCATCATGGATTGCCTGAAACTCTCGTATGCCGACGATTTGAAGCTTTTCTATACGATCAAGAATCCAGAGGACGCATCTTTTTTGCAACAACAGTTAGAGACCTTTCCTGAATGGTGTCGTATCAACCGAATGTCACTGAATGTGTCCAAATGTTCGGTAATTTCCTTTGGCCGTAGACGCTCCCTCTTCCAATTTGACTACGGCTTGGTAGGCGTACAATTGCGACTGCGATAAAGGACTTGATGATCCTAAATTGACCTTCAAGGGTCACGTTGGGTACGTTGTGTCAAAATCTTCGCCGCAGCTGGGCATCTTGTTTCGCTTTGGCAAAAATTTCAAGGATGTTTGTTGTCTGATGGCTATATACAGCGCAATTGTACGCCCTATCCTTGAATACTCGTCCGTCGTATGGTCTCCATATTAGCAAAACGAAACTCCACGCATAAAAGCCATTCAACGGAAATTCATCCGATTCGCCTTTCGTCACCTCAGGTGGAAGGATCCAATTTGCCAAATTATACAAGCCGCTGCAAGCCGCTGCAAGCTCATTGGCCTGGAACCACTCGAGTCGAGATGCAACATGGCTTCGTCGGGGAACAAAATCGTTTCCGAAATAAACCTGGACCGTGGACTCAGTGAAATCAAAGCTTATTTCAATCTGACAAATTCAACTTTGAATCATCACATTTTTGCAACTCAGCACTTTGTATTTGACTTCTCTTTCGGGTCGTCTCCTCTTCCGGGTCTATGTAGTACTAAATATAAGGCCTGTGTGAAAGCCAAACCTGATAAAAATGGTAGCTAGTCATCTTTACTTTCGTTATATTACATGAACTTCAAACCTTGTGCTGAAAAACGTTTAGATGAATAATAAAACAGGTTGTCCGAGTGCGCATAGGAAGCAACAGGACAACCTACATATTCGTTTTTCTCGACTGACCCATTTTTTTTTCAAGCAGCTTTCTCATAAGCTAGTATGCAGCATAAAGTCATAGACAATAGCGGAAACATACATCAAACTAAAAAATAAAGCTTGCAGGTTGGACTTTTCACTAGGACATCGAAAATAAGGCACATGAATGGAAGACAATGCTAGCCTCTCATCCCGAATTCAGACCGACGGGGATAAAATCGAGGTGCTAGACGAATTCGTGTATCTGAGTTCATTGGTGACTGCCACTAACGACACCAGTAGAGAGATACAAAAAGGAATTATAGCTAGAAACCGCGCTTACCTTCAACTCGGAAGGATGTTTCGACAGAACAGAGTTCGCATCACTACAAAGTTGACCATTTATAAGACATTGATGCGATCGGTAGTCCTCTACGGCCACGAAACATGGACTATGCTCCAACTATGACGAACGCATCTTTGGTTTCTTTGGTCGGAAGATGTCGCGTATGATCTACAGAGGAGTGTAGATGGACAACGGGACGTGAAAAAGCTAAATAAACCATGATTTGCATAAGTTGCTGGGAGAATCTCCCATCGTCCACACCGCAAATTCGGTCGACTAGGATGGGTGCCGTAAAGATTCGGACGATAATCCGGTGAAAATGGTTCTCAAGAACGTATCAACTGGTGCAAGGAGAAAAGGCGTGCTTTGGGCAAGGTGGATCAAGTGAAAAACGGCTGCGAGGCTCACGAAGTGCAGGCATGTACCATGTGAATTGAAGACGACTCCTGTGTACAGCAGAGGTCACCTGTATGTAAGTAAGACATAAAATCTTGTACGAGTCTAGTTGGGGATTCAAAAAATTATATTCAGAACCCTGAATTACCGCAACATTGTTCTATGAATATTGAAAAAAGGACAACGAGTTGAGTATTATTTCAATATACATTCTGAGACTTGAATTGTCGGTCTTGCGCACTAAAGATTTTTTTGCCTTAGTTGCATTCTGCCTAGAAGTCATGTTTACATTATGTTTAATGTTTTGCAGCATGAAATAGTTTTGAAACAAATCTATAAGATTCATCTGATGAAATCATCTTCGAAATCTACATACCTGCTTGTATTGTTTTAATGAACTTTTCGTACTTTCCGTCGTTACTAACCACAATAAAGGTCTATCCATGATTTCGAAAGTTTGCCATCAACTTACTACACTTTGGCTTCAACTAAAATTCCACAACGCTAAATGGCTCTAAACTTTCCCCATAAATATGTAATGTACTGCATTGGGTACCTGATAGTTGCAAACGAGAAAATAATGATTAAATGGGGTAAACTTTTCCTCCGTGAAACAGACATTCTCACATAGAGTGCAATGTTTGTGACCGATGTTGTCTTCGCCGTTATTTCCATCCATCGTAAAGGAGCAGCAGGTCAGAAACTTGCAGTCCTGAATCAGCCACCACCAACCCACCAAGCATGGCACACATTTCCAACAAACTTTGAGTTGGTATCCAATGCAGCCACGCTTTTCCATAAAATTTCCCACCCACCTATATGTACAGTTGAATGTTTATTCGTCGCCCATGCTAAACAGTATGAGAACTGAAAATGACTTCGGCATCCTCCGATGTCAACGAAATATTCCGCTCACGCACGCACACGTGATTTGAATAAAATTTAGATATTCATTGAATAACGCAGCGGAACAAACGAAATAATGCCGCCAGCAGCGATTGAACGTGTGGAAATGGAATGGCTTAGTTACGGGTCTTTTCGGTTAAGGTATAAAAGAAAAGACGCCGCTGTCGACTCATGTCGCATTCAGAAACCAAACGTAATTGATTGAACGCACGGAACAGTTTTGGTCTTCTACTGGTGGAGATTCGAGGAAAATGCTCATCCGCCCATCGTGCTATTGCATTGGATAGAATTGTGACACTCATAGAGTAAAGCAAACACGTATAAAAGTGTCCAATTCAAATACTTTCTCGCTTCCCATTCGATGATGAGGTGGAACAGCTATTGGCTTTTGTATCAAATGAAAAGCGGAGCTACACTCGGCGGCACTAATGATTAATTCCAGGTTTCAGCTATAAATAATTCTAACTATCCTACTATTTTAATTGGCGGTTTGTGATGACAACAGTAGCGTACCCGCCATAAATAGGTCACTTGCTTTGATATTATGATATTCAAATTATCTTTAACCTGGCAATGCACTGTCAGTGGAATCATGGACTCCAATTATCGACCAACAGTTTTTGAACCACACACGCCTTTGGTCTTTGATAACATGGGGAGGTACTATGGTAGACGCATGATAATTTAGTTTATTCGGGTTTATTATCTGAGGTTTGGTTGTGGTTAAAAAGCGATCAGTTAAAATATTACATTAATTACAGGGTGCGGCAGAAAAAAAGGCGAAAATGTTCAAACTTGAGTATTGGGTTAATTCGTGTAGCTAGTGACTAATTTCTGTCGAAAGTGTATTTGTTTATGTTTACTTTCAAGTGCTGCATCCAAACATTCTATTGGTTTTATTGCAAATTCGTAAAAAATTTCGCGAAAGAAGTGATCACCAGTTTGTTGCTCGCCCAGAAGAAGCCGAAAGAGATTGCCAAGGTGGTAGGGTGCCATTTGGCAACAGTTTACCGCATAAAAAAGTCCCTGCAGGATGGTCCTAAGCAGCGGAAGCCGGGAAGCGGACGTCCACGCTTTGCACGCACGCCGAACGTAATCAAATCGGTCCGTGCAAAAATTGCTCGCAACCCGGTGCGTTCCATAAGAAAACTTGCAAAGGAAGCCAATATTTCGAAGAAATCCATGCGGAGAATCATCAAAGAAGACCTGCATGCATCTTCCAGAGCCAGAGTGAAACGCCACTTGATTACGGACCGGGTCAAGGAACTACGAGTGACTCGTTCCAAGAGATTGCTTTCCTTGTTGAAGAAGGAAAAATGATAATCCTGTTCTCCGACGAAAAGCTTTTCAGCATCGATGCTGTGGCCAACAGCCGCACGGCCGGTTCATTTCACCGCAGAAAATGGAGAACGTTCCGGAAAAAGTTAAATTCAAATTTCAAACCAAACATCCGGCTGGTGTCATGATGTTTGGCTTGGTGGCGTCCAACGGTTTGAAAATGCCGCCTGTTTTCATTGATGCTGGAGTTAAAATCAATACCGAAGTGTAATGGATATGGAATGGATATGGAATGGATATGGAATGGATATGGAATGGATATGGAATGGATATGGAATGGATATGGAATGGATATGGAATGGATATGGAATGGATATGGAATGGATATGGAATGGATATGGAATGGATATGGAATGGAATGGAATGGAATGGAATGGAATGGAATGGATATGGAATGGATATGGAATGGAATGGAATGGAATATGGAATGGATATGGAATGGATATGGAATGGATATGGAATGGATATGGAATGGATATGGAATGGATATGGAATGGATATGGAATGGATATGGAATGGATATGGAATGGAATGGAATGGAATGGAATGGAATGGAATGGAAATGGAATGGAAATGGAATGGAAATGGAATGGAATGGAATGGAATGGATGATAATGGAATGGAAATGGAATGGAAATGGAATGGAAATGGAATGGAAATGGAATGGAAATGGAATGGAAATGGAATGGAAATGGAATGGAAATGGAATGGAAATGGAATGGAATGGAATGGAAATGGAATGGAAATGGAATGGAATGGAATGGAAATGGAATGGAAATGGAATGGAATGGAATGGAAATGGAATGGAATGGAATGGAAATGGAATGGAAATGGAATGGAAATGGAATGGAATGGAATGGAAATGGAATTGAAATGGAATGGAAATGGAATGGAAATGGAATGGAAATGGAATGGAAATGGAATGGAAATGGAATGGAAATGGAATGGAAATGGAATGGAAATGGAATGGAAATGGAATGGAAATGGAATGGAAATGGAATGGAAATGGAATGGAAATGGAATGGAATGGAATGGAAATGGAATGGAAATGGAATGAATATGGAATGGAAATGGAATGGAAATGGAATGGAAATGGAATGGAAATGGAATGGAAATGAAATTCAAGTTGGAAAAATAATGGAAATGGAATTATAATTGGAAAAAAAAAAACAATGGAAAATCGCAAAATGGTTGGTATTAGGTTGTCGAAATTGAAAATAAAATCATAATTAATAAATTATCTCCACCCAACATAAGAGCAGATATTCTTGTAATTAACTATCGGCTTTCAAACATGCCCTAGACAATCCAATTAAACTTATTTCCCAAACAGGCGTCCGGCTCCCACCGAAGGCAGAAAAAAATCCCCAGAAACACCTTGAAGTCGAAACTTGAAACCACTTGAACTAAACCCGGCCATCGAAATGTAGGCGACAGCCCCCACAATCTATTGAGCTAACAACCTGTAGGTGTATCAAACCGGCACACCGGTGTATCACACGCCACCTTTTTCGACGCTTGATACCGGCTGATATAAAGGATCTGTGACCTTGACCCTGTTAGGTCAATGCTGTTTGCTCGATATTTCACCACAGTACAGTTTCCTTTGGTTGCCATCAAACTGTTGCTCACATGAGACGCAATTGTTTGCCTAGCTTCGAATAACAAATCCTCACAAAAACACATTGCCGTCGCGGTTTCATTGTTATGTAGCATGTCAAGACGAATCCAGGAAAAGCCGACACCTAGAGCTATTGTATTTGGCTTTTCCTTCCACTTCGCGCAGTACCCAGTTCATCTAGGGAAGCAAAAATTTCGGTCTGGAGCTTTGTATTCAAGAGCTTCCCGATGCCAAATCGATTTCGTACAGTTCGCAGAAGAATAGGACTTGGCATAGACTAAAGAGACAGCGGCCGGGGATTTACTATACTCAATTTGATGGATGAAAAATATGGGTGGGTGTTTCTTCGAAAGGCATTTTGCAAATGTGTTGGTTAAGTTGAATGAAGAAGGAATCCTACAAATGAGATAATTAATGGGAAAATCTATTTTAATTAATTTCAATGTGAACGTTAGAAGTTAGACGTTGCTGTTTATTTTCAGCTTTTAAAGCATGAAAGCCATAATTTTACCGAGAACTTTTTGGATGTGAAAAAATAGATAACAGTTGGTGTTAATCACTTCACAGGTAAATGTTGATTGCTTGTGTTGCAGAATATGGACTTAAAATACAAAGCCCAATTATGTTGTTATTCTGGAAATCTTATCTAAAATTAGGATACAAAAGCTGCTACATGAGTATTAAGATATTTGACGTATAAAAATGATTAATTTATTGCTCAACATCTAAATAAACGAAGCTGGTTTCTGGACTCTTTTTTTTAACAAAAGTTCTTTAAAATTTAAACCCAACAGAGTAACAATCCAACCGTATCCACTAAATCTGCGTAGTTAATTTTACTCCAGTGAATCTATAAACCATCCTCGAAATCCACTAAAAAGAAAACGATAAAGAAACTCACCTGTTCTCGTCAACATGCACACATTCCTCTGGACGGTCCTCGGCACACCGAGGTGTGAATTTGGCCTCCAGTATCGCTACCCTGGACTCGAGATTGCCACACGTTAGCCTTATTTCGGTGTCGTAGCAGCCCCACTCCTCGATTACTTCTGCACGGCGACCAGAGTTTGCGGTAACCGGAGCCGAACGGATATTTTGTCAGTTGCGGAATTTTCCAGGATGTGAAAAAGGCACATGAAAAAAAGAGAGAGAGAAAAGAAAACCGGCTTTAGCTTAGACGCCGAAAGACCCACCCAAACGACGAGATAAGATATATAGGGTAAAGAATTAAACTTTTATAGCAGCACTGCGATCGATAACGGAGGATGCCTCAGTTTCTTCTCGATATTTTTTTTTCTGAGTTCTCTTTATAAAATATATGCTGTGAGTGTACATATTCCCTATACCAGTGGTTCTCAACGTGGGGTACGTAAAGAACAAAGGAATTGTTAGAAAAAAATTACAATATGGTGAGAAAAAGTTTAGTTTGGTGGTAAATTGTTTAATGTTTTATTCTATTCTATCAATTTTATTCGAAGAGGTTTGAGTTTCATATTACGAAAAATGCTGAAAAGTTCTTCAGATACAAATTAATTATCCTCCAAAACAAATTTTATATGTTTAGCTATTGTTTATGTTTTCTTATCTCTTATCTTATATAATCAACTCATTTTCGTCCAACGATGAGAATCAAACTAGTGTTTTGACTTCTTCTTCTTCTTAGGGTTTTCAAGCTTATTGATTTCACAATTAGCTTATCGCTTGCTCTCAACTTAGTGTTCCAAATGCACTTCCACAGTTATTAATTGAGAGCTTTCGATACCAGGTACCATTTTTGCATTAGTATGATTGTGTGGCAATTACAATCATACTCTATGCCCAGGGAGTCGAGAAATTTTCTTTAACGAAAAATTCCTAGACCAGACCGGGAATCGAACCCAGCCACCTCCAGGATGGTGTTGCCTTCTAGCTACGCCTTTGTCGACTGAGCTAAGGGAGGCCCCCTGTTCTTTCCCACACATTTACCGAATGATCTCCTTTACGCTTAGCCCGTCGTGCAATAAAACGACGACGACTGACCGATTGACCTCTTGTTCCGACATCTTTCCATTTACTGAACACTGTTTGTTTAGATCTAACACCAAACTATCCAGTGCTGCCAAATACAGTACTGGAAGAAATAAAGTGCTCACCCAAAACTAAATTTTTCAACGCTTCGAAACTTTTATAAATTTAATCATATGGTCTCACTTACTTTTGCAAAGTTGAGTTAATTTTCATCATATTTTATATTTTATCCATACAATTGGACTTTTCTATTGATATTTAAAAAAAAATTATACAGAAATTGAGCTGTTTTTGAAGTGGAAGAAAAAAGTGCTCATTTTCGCCTAATTATATTTCACCGTTGTTCGTTCGCATTCGCTGAGATTGGCATTTCGTCTCATGATTGTTTACTTTGTTTACATGTACCAGAAATTTTTTTTCGTGTTTCACTAGTTTGTGGTTATTATTCGTGTTTTAGATGGAAACTAAGAGCAAATTCCATTAAAAATCCGTAATCTCATCGTTTGGGACCACCAGCACCATGAATCGTTCCGGAAGATTGCTGCTAAGTATGCTTTAAGCTACTCTGGTGTATGTAAGATATGGAAGAAATTCTAACAATATGGAAGTATGGCAGATAAATCAGTTCGTGGGCAGATAAATCAGGTCACCATAACGCGATGATGCTAGAATCGTGCAAGAGGCAAGAAGATGTTCATCAATAACGAGTTGTGCTATACGAACTTGAATCTGAAGGTATTCGAAAGAATTAGTCGGTACAAACTGCAAGAATCAGGATTGAAGAGCAAGTATGCAAGTCGGCGTCCTCTGTTTAGAAAAGTTAACAAAATCAAACGATTGAAATTTGCTCAAAAGTATGCTGAACATTCCGTTGAGTTCTGGAACAAGTGGTGTAGTCTGATGAGAGCAGATTCGAATTGTTTGGCAAGAAACAGCGCCCTCGTGTTTGGATGAAGTCGGGAGAACGCTTGTTGGAGCAGAAGGTACACAAGACTGTGAAGCATGGTGGAGGAAGTATTATTATTTGGGTGTGTTTCGCGTTGTCCGGCAAATCGAAGGCATTCCGACTGCTGATCGTTACCTTGATATAATCAATGAAAATTGGGAGGAATCGCTGCTTAAAATGGGAATCGAGGAAAACTTAATTTTCCAGCAGGACACAATGATTCAAAGCACACAGCTCGGAAATCAACTGTGTTCTTTCAAGGTAAATTACATTAAACTGTTGGAATGGCCACCACAATCACCAGATCCCAACCCTATCGAAAATTTGTGGTCGATTTTGGATAGACAGGATGATAAACGTGAAGTGATGAACAAAACCAAACTGTTCACAGCTTTAAATGAAGCCTCGCAGAACATCAATGAAGCATACCTCCACAACCTCATCGAAAGCAAGCCAAGGCGGCTACAAGCAGTGATTCATGCGAAAGGTGGGCAATTTAAATACTGAAAACTTCTTTTCTTAGGTTTGTTTTTCATTTCTCCTGTTGGGAATTTTTTTTTTTCAATCAAAATAAAAAAAAAATTATAAAAAATAAAATAATATTTTTTTTTTGGTTTTTTTTTTTTTTTTTATTTTATTATGAACTAGCTGAACCCGGTGCGTGCGCTGCTACGCTTGCAACTAAATGAAGGAAAATTTAATATAACTGGCACGTTTATGGTTTTTTTTTGGAATGAGTTTTTTTTTCTTGAATAAGCAGGGGTTCAAACTTCTATCAAAATATGCTTCTTACCCGAGATATACACGTTTTGTGTTTAAGTAACCTGGATAATTCTCATTTTTGGTAGAAATTTGTGTTTCATTTGTATGGGAACCCTCCCTTCCAGAGGGGGGTAGTTTCTTAAACCATGATACAATCATTGCCTTCAAAACCACGGGTACCCCACATGCCAAATTTGGTTCCATTTGCTTGATTAGTTCTCGAACCATCACACTGGGCTCTTCGATTATAATAAAAAAAATTGTTTCATTTGTTTGAACCCCCCTCCCCCCTTCAGAAATAGGAGGGGTCTTGAACCACCATAGAAACATTCTTGCCTTCAAAACCCCCCACATGCCAAATTTGATTTGATTTGCTTGATTAGTTCTCGAGTTATGAAGAAATTTGTGTCTCATCTGTATGTGAGCCCCCTTCCTGAGAGAGTAGGGGTCTCAAACAATCATAAGAACCTTCCCCAGCCCCAAAAAGCCCTTCATATAAATTTTTACGTTGGTCAACTGTCAACGTTCAGAACTGTCCGAGTCTATAAGGGTCTGACAGACAGACAGACAGACAGACAGACAGAAATTCATTTTTATGTATATAGAAATCTAGCCTCCAAAAACCCCTATTTGCTAAAAGTGGCTTCATTTACTTGATTAGTTCTCGAGTTATGCAGAAATTTGCTTTTTATTTGTATGGAAGCCCCCCCTTCAAAATGGGGAGGGGTATTGAACTGCCATAGAAACAGTTCTTGCCTCCAAAAACCTCAACATGCCAAATTTGGTTTCATTTGCTTCATTGGCTCTCGAGTTATGCTAAAAATTATGTTTCATTTTTATAAGAGTCTCCCCTTCCAGAAGGCGGAGGGGTCTCAAACCACCTTAGAAACATTTATTGCCTTCAAAAACCTCGACATGCCAAAATTGGTTACATTTGCTTTATTTGTTCTCGAGCTATGCAGAAATTCGTGTTTCATTTGTATGAGAGACCCCTCTTTCAGTTAGCGGAGAAGTCTCAAACCACAATAGAAACATTTCTTACCTTCGAAAACTTCCACATGCCAAATTTGGTTCCATTAACTTGATAAGTTCTCGAGTTATTCAGAAATTTGTGTTTCATTTGTATATGAGCCTCCTTTCAGAGAAGGGAGGGGCTCGAGTCAACTAAAAAACATTTCTTGCCTTCAAAAACCTCCATCTGCCAAATGTGGTTCCATTTACTTGATTAGTTCTCGAGTTATGCAGAAATTCGTGTTGCATTGGAATGAGACCCCCCCCCCCCCCCCCCTACCACAAAATGAGGAGGGGTCTCGAACTACCGTAGAAACTTTTATTGCCTTTAAAATCCCCGCATGCCAAATTTGGTTCCATTTGCTTTATAAGATCTAGAGTTATGAAGGAATTTCAGTTTCATTTGTATGACAACACCACTTGAGAGGGGAGTCTCAAACTAGCATAGAAACATTTTTCGCCTCCAGAAAACCCCACATGCCAAATTTGGTCCCTTTTGCTTGATTAGTTCTTGAGATATGCAGAAACTTCTGTTTCATTTGTATGGGAGCCTCCCTTTCTAGAGAGGGGAGGGGTCTCAAACTACCATAGAAACATTTCTTGCCTCCAAAAACTTCCGCATGCTAAATTTGGGTTTCTTTGCTTGATCAGTTCTCGAGTTATGCAGAAATTTGTGCTTCATTTGTATGAGAGCCCCCCTTTTTAGATATGGGAGGGGTCTAAAACCATCATAAGAACCTTCTCCGGTCCCAAAAACCCCTGCATACAAATTTTCACGCCGATCGGTTCAGTAGTCTCCGAGACTATTCGGTTCAGACAGACAGACAGACAGACAGACAGACAGACAGACAGACAGACAGACAGACAGACAGACAGACAGACAGATATAGATATTGTCAAACACAGTCCCAAGTTGTCTCTGAAAATGTAAAGGGTATAACTTTATTTTTTCTCAGCACTGTGTATCTAAGCCATGTTTCGCAAGCATAAGAAATTATTTTTTGAAATTTACTGCAAAAATTTGTTACGCACTCTGTATAATATAAAAAAAATATTCAAAGGTATCAATGATATCGTTATTAACTACCAAATCAGGAATTAAGAGTGCTTCTACAATTCAATAGCAACAAAACGAAGTCCATGAATGTTTACATTCTCCCTGTTTGAAAACAGAACAAGCAAGTTTACAAACTTCTACGTTACAGGATGAATTGATCAAATTATTGAAATGATTTATTTTCAAGTATTTACCACTAGCCTCGAAGCCGTGTTTTTCTCTTTGAAGCCAAGGTTCGTACCACTACTCCATTTCGACGATAAGGAATATCATTGTGTGACCTAAAGATTTCCTCCTGAACTTCAAAGTCTTTGATAAGTTCATTTTATTCTCAATCTGAACTTGAAAGTTCGCGGAAAGTTCATGTGGAACTTTTTGTGAATGTCCGCTGTTTGACGTTTGATAATTATGTGCAAGAAAGCCTGTATATCAAACATAGTCGTTCCTTTGAAAGCTAATGCTCACAAATTACAACCCGTCCGCCCAAATTTATCATACTACGGAACGTCCATTAATTATGTCACGCAAAAAGGGACTTTTTATACCCCCCCTCCCTTGTCACGTTTTTCGTATGGACCTTCAAAAATGTTTGTATGGATTGTCACGTTTTCCCAAACCCCCCCCCCCCCCCCCCCCCTTACTGCGTGACATAATTAATGGACCTTCCCCTATAGAAAACAACGTCTTCATTCCTCAAGCAAAACCAGAAAAACATCAGAATTATAGCATGCGAATCGCGTTGATCTCTTATAATGTCGTCATAAAAGCAATTGAACATCGAGATACAAGAACTGTTATGGCCGAAACACAATGATAACGGAACCTGAACACAATAGCTATGTAACCGTTGAATCCATGCACCCCTCGTTTATTGCGTTTACGACGTAATGTTGTCAAAAGGCATGCTGGCGTTTGTTGAGCATTTTTAAATGTTTTGTTTAACAATGGAAATGAATCAAGAAGAGCGCCGCTAAATCATCGTCGCCAATGGATGAAAAACCCGGAGCGCCCACTTCATTTCATCGCAAAGGAATTAAATGTGCCGAGGAGTACCGTCGATGGCGTTTTGAAACGGTAATCTGAACGCTTGCCAACAACAAAGAAGGGCCAATGTTTGTTCCTCTAGGACCTCGGGTTCCTAGTTTGGACAAAACAGTTTCTACCACAATTCTCCGAAATCGACAGTTGTCAGTGAGAGAAGTTGCGAAAAGAGCGGAACCAATGAAGGTTCAAAGAGTTAGCAAAAACATCAGAAAAGGCAGCAAAAATATTCAAAAAAAAACAGAGTGGCTTGATCAAGTCTGATTTTCTCAGCAAAAGCCATTTTCATCTAGTTCTTGACGATTTTAAAGCGGATTTTGCAACATTTCCTGGACCGCAAAACTACATAAAACTAGAAGGAAAAGCTCTTCCAAAATCCAAGACTACCGCTAGCCTTCAAATATTTGGAGTATCTCATCTGGCAGGCATTCGGTCAATGAGGACGTCGGAGTTCTTCTTTCGTGTCAAGCGGAATAATCAATAAGGATATGTACATCAATGAATGCATAAAAAGGCACACCGAAAGCACATTATTTTGGCCATATCTTGCGACGAGTCACCACGCTAAGGAATGAAATGAAATTCTGCAGTAAGAAGACCTTGGATAATACTATCATGGCAGGGGTTCGAACAAAGTTGCACCGGGAATGGGAAGGTAAGAGTAAGCGAACTATAATAAGCACTCGATACTGAAGAAGTCTGTAAGTCGCACAGACAAAATAGGTATATCTGTCAAAAGATAAGCTATCTGTAGTGGAGTTTAACGAAAGTGGCTCGCGTTTAAAAAAGTATTTCAATTTTTTATTTTTTTAGAAAAAGTGATCAAGTGTAGTGAATTTTAATTTTCCTTGTTTTTCAATTAAAAACGTTCTACTAATACGCTCGCAAAAGTGTTTTTTTTTTAAGTGTATAATAAGCTGCAATAGTTTTGAAGCAATGTCCTAAACTATAATGGCTTTTAAATAATTCAAATAGAGTTTTCTAAAAAGTTACAAGTATTTCAATTTTACTACTTTAGTTCGTCCCAGTCCTTAATTCAAGGACTATGGAACTAGAAAGCGCATAACTCAAAACTGTGAACAGCTCTATCAAATAAATTACCAATTTCAGAAGTAGAAAATAGTAATGAATGCAGCATCCGTTTTTCATTCGGCTAACAATTTATAACAATGATAATGAAGTATCATGAAATATCTTTACTCGAACTTCTCAATAGGAAACAAGTTCAATATAAGCTATATTGTGTACTTTCAGTTTGGGCTTTAAATGATGATTGTCTTAGAGATTTTTTAAGTTCAACGCAAGCGAACATTTTGGAAACTAAGCACTAATTACCCTTTTAAGCTTACTCATTCTCAGTTAGCTTAAATTTTAACACGGATGGACATGGAAATCAAGTGGCTTTGTGATGCCGGGGGATCATTTTTGCTTGGTCACCCTAATGGGCAGGTTCAAAAAGTGTATAGATCTTAACCCTAAATTACGTTAAAAGCTGAAAGATCGAAGCTGGCTTTGTTTTTAAAATGACGTGTCTATTTGTTGCCATTAGGTTATTTACAGGTTTTTCGCGTCTAAACTCAACACTGTTTGTGGCACATGCTACACACAAAGCGATTTGCCAAAAAACCTTTTTTTAGCCATCTTGAAAGTCTTGAAAGTTGAAATTTTGAAAGTATGAAATAAAATATCTTTGCTAGTTTTTGCCATGCTTACTTTGTTAAATTTGCGTTCCAAATCCAAATGCCCTTACCCTGATAAACAAGAAGAAATATGGTAACCAGATTTATGGTACATAGCAAAGGTAAATAAGGCCAAAACAATTAGAGGAGGAGGGCCTTGTGTATGATTTTAAAATGAAAATTGAAGGAAATTTCTTCACCGTGGATAAAAAGGGTAGAAAATGGCTGATAATTATGATGCTGATGAAATAGAAATACAATTTACAAGAAAGCAAAAAGCACATTTGAATTTTTGAAATATCGAACCGTAACCCTAACGTTTGATCGTCAACACATATGGAAAATCTTCAAAGCCATCCCTATGTTACCAAACTCTTTTAATTGCTGACGTTCTACAAAGTGGTGTGTGGTTTGTCCAGATATTTTGTAATAAATAAACTTCCATGCTACCCCCAGAATACTACGAACTGCTATGCTCTGACCACCTGCCTGACGAACGAACTATGGTTATGGTAGCGCACTGCTTGGCCTGCAACGGGCCTTCAACAGAACGGCCACTGAGTTTGATTTTGCTGTGTTATGAAATATGTTTAGAGTTTTATGTTATGTTTCTAAACATGTCTTAGAAGGCAATCCTTCATAATATAAAATCTTTATAAAATCTGCGCAAAGCACTGCAAAATTAAAAAAAAAGAAGTGGTGAACCACTGCTCCATAATGTAAGGACGCGTGGGAACAGGCGAAAAATTGAAGATGCTACTTGAATTCGAGTAATGGGTTCTGTTCGGCTTTCTCTTTGGCCCAGTTCAGTAACTTTACCGTTGGCACATTGATATATGGGGTTAAATTTATTGTACATGTGGGGCGAACAAAGCGAAACAAGCGAAGAACAAATTGTAAGTTGATACTAATGTTGTGTTAGAACCCGACAAGTTGGTTATTGTTGTATGTAGGCACAGGGAGGCTTGCTGGATGCTGTTCTGTCGTGAATATTGGATGGCAAAAAACGTGTGAACATACTGCTAAGCGGACAATGGAAGCAGGATGTTGCGTTTAGGAAATAACCTCTTACGAAAATTCTATAGTGTTTGAAATAAGATAAGAACCTTTAGAGGCTTTTTTTAATACGATTTCCTTCAACTCCAGAATTTGATAAGCCTCTCGCTAATGGATAGAACTAACCAAAAACTGATGAGCACAAAACCTCACAGCTTAACAAGAGTTAATCGAAAGAGGATATTTCCGAAACCAAAAATAATATTCAAGATGTTTGTAGCTACACTGAAAATTACTCACATTGCTTGAGCTGTAATAATGTAACTCAATAAACGACTAAGTTTTGTGTGTAAAAATCTGTGGGGTTGTGTTTAACACACGACCGGTTGACGTAGACTACGTTAAACTGTTTGATTAGTTTCGTTAGTTTCGTAGCGGAACATTCACAGAACAAATAATGATGAATTTTAGCAGACGCGTAAAATTCTCCATTGTTTAATTGAAAGCCAAAACAAGCGTAACAAAGAAATTGTTAGCAATCTTTCAAACAACAGACCTGATTTCAGTGATATCAGGTTTAAATTTAAATGAAATATTCCATGAATTCGTGTCAAATCTAGCATTCTCTTTATACGTATTAGATAATGCAGCAAATTAAATGTTTATTTCAAACTATTTTGCAACGCAAGTACTGTTCTAATCGGACGTTGGGTTAGCATAAGTGAGTAAGTATGTTAGTCTTCTTCTTATTCTTTCTTAGAGTTTCAAGCTTATTGCTTGCTCTCAACTTAGTATTCGTAATGCACTTCAACAGTTATTAATTGAGAGCTTTCGATGCCTGGTACCATTTTTGCATTAGTATGATTGTGTGGCAAGTACAATCATACCCTATATGTCCAGGAAGTCGAGAAATTTTCCTTAACGAAAAATTTCTAGACCAGACCGGAAATCGAACCCAGCTCCCTCCAGCATGGTGTTGCTTTGTAGCCGCGCCTTTACCGACTGAACTAAGGAAGGACCCTGTATGTTAGTATGCATTATGAAAATTAGGAAATTCTACACAGAAAAAAATAATGAATTTTAACAAGCGCGTAAAATTTCCCCTCGTTTAATTCTAAACGAAAGAAGGCGTAAACAACGAAATTGTTTGCAATTTTTCATGCGCCATACAACAATGTTCGCAATCTTTCATACAACAGGCTAGATTCAGGCGTTATCTGGCTTAACTTTACATGAAATATCCCATTATTTTCTGCCAAATCAAGCATTCCCTTTATGTGCATTAGATAACGCAGAAAATTCAATGTTTCTTTTTATCTGTGTATTGTACACTCTTCAGAAAGGTTTAAATAATGATACGGCCTCAAGTTGAAGGCCCTTCTCCAGCATCTCAACCAGTAGTTGGCAATGTTGGCAACCAGTAGTTGGCAAGTTTTGCCTGATAATCACGAGTTCACTTCGCATCGGTACATGGTCGGAGGATTTTCCATATGTTCGATTTTAACGCGCTTCCGAAATGTGCGCATACGTTTGGCATAAAAACGATTAGGCATCGTACTTATTCTCACTTTCACAGTTTCTCAAAATTTATGTCTTCCTAGAAGTAAAACTCTATCCAACGCGAATCGTTAAAACAACAGAATAACTATTCATAACTGGACTAATTGGAGTATGCAGAGAAATGCAGTGTTTAAATTTTTCGTGACGGCCGCCATTTGAAAAATGTACACAATGCTCAAGGTATGCAACGAAGAGGAAACTTAAATTGTTTTAGCCACCGCTGGCTGTCAATTGGTAAGAACTTGGATAGTAATGTTGAATAAATTCCAATCAAACAAACTCTTTTAAAATTGAATTAGTCGTCCTGAAAAGGACGGATTTGAAACTGTCCGCATGATAATTAAAACCTTCTCGGTCTTTTGAAGAAGCAGGTTATTTCAGCCATTGCACGTTGCGCCTTACCAAAGATGGCTACCAACAAGATCACACACACAAGCACCTTATTTCGCTTCCTCGTGGTTGCGCCCACCGGCTGGCAACCGACTGCCTAGCACACCACTGCATAATTAATGGCTGCCTAACAAACGGGTGCCACCGCCAGCAACCAAATCCAACGTTGGCGCCTTGCCGCTCCGCACTGTCAAATGAAGCTAGTGCATCCTCCAGGGTACATGCCATCGCCAGCTGCCAATGAATACTGGCTCGTTGCTCCGCACAGCTCTAGTACTGCAACACGAATGAGAAAATTTGCTTTTATACCAATCAGTGCTGAATATGAGACCTTCCTTGCTCACATTTAAAATCTGTGATAGGAAAGTACTGTGAATTTATGAAATCCAGCCTGCAAAACAAAATTATATGACATCACCTTTCATTTTCGTTACTTTCAATAGTTTCAAATTGTTAACGGATAATTTTTGATAATTGAATTGATATGTGGGAAAATTTCCATCCGATTGATGTAAACATTTTGAAAATCTATCGAGCATTTATGAAGTTATGAGCGTTTAATTTGTAACGATATTTCGTGACGGTTGATTATTTTTCGATTTTCAATTGACAATTCAATTTTTCATGATGGCAGCCATTTGTAAATTGTGCACAATGCTCAAGGTATGCAACGGAGAGAAAATTAAAAGTGGTTTAGCCACCGCTGTCTGCCATTTGGTTAGTTGTTAGATAAATTCAAATTAAACAAACTCTCTCAGATTTGCATTGGTCGACCTGAAAAGGACTCTCTTTTCACGAAGCAGGTTATTTTTGCCGTGTACGTTGCGCTTCAGATAAAGATGGCTACCAAGAATATCACACACTCAAGCACGTTATTTTGCTCCTCGTGATGGCGCCCACCGGCTGGCTACAAATCATCACCGGCTTGGACAACCGACTGCCTAGCACACCACTGCATATACAATGGCTGCCAAGCAACGGTTACCTAGCCAAGGGCTTGCTATTGTGGCATATTCCACCACCTGCTACGTTGGCGCCTTGCCACTCCGCACTACAGGTTTCATGCCATCGGGGTTGCCTCCAGAGTTCATACCATTGCCAGCTGACTGTTCCTTGATCGCTCCATGTGCTGCTCAGCTCCAGTACTGCGACAGTTATGAGTAATTTTTTTTTGTTTAAGGGACTTTAACCCCTTGGTCATTCGTCCAAAAATTCGAGTAAAATTGCGAAGGTGTACTCGTTTTATATCGTTCAGTGCTGCATATGAGCCCTCCCTAGCTTAAATTTGAAATCTATGATAGTAAAGTACAGTGCATTTAGTAAATTTATTCTCAAAAATCGGAATTATAAGACGTTACCTTATGTTTTGGTTGTTTTCAATAGCTTAAAATTGTTAACGGATAATGTTTTATAGATACGCGGGAAAACTTCCAACCGATTGATGTAAACATCTTGAAAATCTATCGAGCATTTATTAAGTTATTAGCGTTTAATTTGTAACGATATTTCGTGACGGTCGCTTATTTTTAGATTTTCAATTGACACCCTATCCTTGCCGTGAAACGTAGTCTACGTCAAAAGATGCAAATCCATAACTAACTGGTGTCACTTGAAAATAAACACAGTATGATGTGAAATAATGTCTAATGATGGAATGTCACCAAACTATGTCCTTTTATGTAAAGTTATGTGTCATAAAACTTAAAATTACACGACTGCTAACTGAAAAGCCAACTTCCGACGCATTATTTTCATCTTACTAGCGCTTAGTCCTGCTTGACCGGTATTGACAAACATGGTCGTATTGATCGCTCTTTCCCTCCGTTGATTATTTTCGATACAGAACTGAAATATTGAATAATTTTTGTTTACTATCATTGGCATTATATGGAATTGCTTTTTTCTCATAAAAAAAACACAATCAGTCATGATGTTTTAGTTGGCAATAGGAGCAAAGTACTCAGAATATAATTCTTTAAGCAGATTTTCAAAAAAAAAAGTTCGCGAATATTTCATTTCATTGAGTTACTACGAAGCATGGTTTTAATTGGCAGCCCTAAGTTTGCACCTTTAAACTGAAGAAATGATCCATGAAAAATTGAAATTCGTTCCATAAAAAACATATTTATGACCCATAAGGCTCTGATGAAAATCCATAAAACAGTTAAAGTGATCCATAAAATATAGCAATGTGATCCATACTCTATATAAATTTTAGCAATAAAATGTCAAAAATGTACCGTTACATATCTAGGGGATGATCGATTAAAGTGTACGGATTACCCATAAACATATTGCATATGTTCCATAAGAGGTTCAATATAATTCCTTAAACTTGTAAAATTGATCCTTAGAATGCAACTTTTGTGAACTAAAATATGTACACATGATCAATAAATTATTGAAAATATTCCATAAATAAATCGCCAATGATCCATAAGAGGTTTGAAAAATGAACCACAAACTTCTAAATATGGTCGATAGCATACCAACTTTGAGCATTCAAAACAATATGTATGATATGTATGATCGAGAAAGGCGTTAACATCAACGCTTTATATTATAAAACGGAAGCCCTAAACAAAACCCATGTTTTATAACGGTTGAAAATACTTTTATAAGAACAAATTTGGTTATACAGAAGCTTACTCAACATAAAATCATGAAGATGTGTTACTCGGGAGTTTTATAGTTGTTGTTAAGTCAAGCATAGAAAGAATGTACGGGGAGGATGATTACGTATTTCAGCAGGACAAATTTGACCGACTTTTTGGCCAAGGATGAATGGCCTCCTAGTTCACCAGATCTAAACCCCTTGGATTATTTTATGTGTCGAAAATAAACGAGCCCAGTCAAAAGTCGTAATCCATCGAATTTGGGACGAAATGCTGATGGAAGTTGTGCGTGCTGCTTGCGATGGGTTTGAAACACGTTTGAAGCTGGTCAAAATGGTTCAAGGCGGTGTTATTCCGAAATATATGCTGTAATTGATCCATGTAATATTACCTCTCAATATAAACAATTAAAGAATGTGCACACCAAAAAGTAGTCAGCGGGAAATTAGTGATATTAAATGGAAAATATGAGAAAATCAAAAGTAAATCATTTATTTAAGACTTCATAAAAATACAAATATAAAACATATACAGTTAAGTCAATTTGACCTGTTATATCCAAATGCCCGCACCTTTCGTTTGACACCTTCCATCAGTTTTTGCACAGTGTCATCCGTCACCAATTTTGCAGCTTTCTGCCAGTTACGCCTGAAGCTTTTCTCATCAATTGCTACGCTATTCGTTTTTCGAAGATTCCTCTTGACCAGAGCCCAATACTTTTCGATCGGACGGAGTTCAGGCGAATTTGGCGGATTGCAATAATTTGGGACAATATTTACACCATTAGCAATGTACCAATCCTTAGCCAGTTTTCCATAGTGGCAAGATGGCAAGGTCAGGCCAGAACAGCACCGAACCGTTGTGTTCCCGAATGAACGGCAACAGTCGTTTATTCAGACACTCTTTTACGTAAATTTGTCCATTTAGAGTGCCAGTCGTGATGAAGATGTCGCTTCTGAGACCGCATCCACATATTGCCTGCCATACGAGGTATTTTTTTGGGAACTTCGACAATTTTGTTTGCTTAAAACGATCAGCAACATTTCCTCTTTGCAACGAGGTATAAAACTGTAGTCCCGGTATCTGCTTAAAGTCAGCTTTGCAATATGTTTCGTCGTCCAATATTATGCAGTCGTATTCCTTCAGCATAGTGTCATATAATTTTCTCGATCGAGATTTTGCGCTCTTGTTCTGGCTGTCGTTCCGATTTGGAGCAACACCTACTTTGAATGATGTCAAGCCTGCACTTTTCTTCACTTTCTGGACGAACGATGGAGACATTTTCACTTTTTTCGCCACATCACGAACGGAGATATTCGGTTTCTTCTTAAATTCTTTAATCTCCGCGACGAAACGAGAATCATGGTTACCTCCGGAACCGACCTTTCTCTTTAAAGTTAAGCGCTGCTGAAAGTTTTTTAGCACTTTAGTAACCGTCGATTTTGCGATTTTAATGACTTGGCAATACCGCCGTGCGACATATCTGGATTTTCCACTCTTTTGTGCAAAATTGCTTCGCGCACGCGTTCTTGATTCGACGCCATTTTACTAAATAAAGGTTACTGTAGCCAAACGACGTCTTCATCATAGCACACATACATTAATATTCATGTAGTAGTGATCGGATTAGCAAAGCGTACACGGAGAAGACTGCATTGGGGCATTTCCGACGACTACTTTTTGGTGTGCACATTCTTTACCAGTAAGGTTCGAATAAATTTGAATTTGTATGTGAATATATTGGACACGGTGAATATTCAGTAGCAATTCATGATAGTGATCGGAAATGGTTAAAATCTAAGTATCCAAATTGGAAAAAATAGACATTCAACATTCCAGCAATCAAAGCAAAAAAAAATAACCTAGATTGGAACGGGCAGACAAATTCCTATGTAATCAGAGTGTCCAAGGACAACCTAGTAGTAAAAAGATAATTGTACACATGTCATACACCCTACGCAAACTTCAAACAATGCATATCATTGCATATTCACTGCTGCTATTCTTTCCCGCATCAACATTTTCCAGACCAATATGACGGTTGATCAAACGTAATCGAACATATCGCATTCTGCACCGGAAAATGTGGTTTTACACAGAACCCACTCAAACTATAAATCATGCATCACTAAAACAAGCCAATACTTCGCCTTGTACACCGAGCGATAAAACATTTCAAGCATAAATTCCAACCTTCCTGCAACTGACTGGCTAATTGAATGCTACCAACAAGGTATGACTGCAAACATTGTTGAGCAACTGTCGAAATAAATTCCCAATCACAAAATTAGCGCCACGCAGTGGTAACCGTTTCCGTTTGCGACTAACAAACCACCCTCTGAATATGTTTAAAATATTCAAGCTGACTGCTGCTGCAAACTTTGGAACTCAATGTACGGTTGGGATACTAAAAGGATCGAAGTTTTTAAAATGTTATCGCTGCCATATGTGACGCACTCGTATAAGTACCGTGTTTCATATTTATGCCAATGCTTTGGCTATCGATAACTCGATGGATCCTTCCTGCTCGCATCCCGAATGACCTGATGGTGCTAGACATGTCTCACTCGAATGCACTTCCAATTGACCTGAACGAATAAAGTTTTTCTTGCATTTGCATATTTCACTGCTTGTATTTCGTTTGCACCCAGTGCTTAGTACAGTTTTGTTGATCTTGATACCTACAGTCGGGATGTGAATATACATGTGAGGTACGTGAATTATATGAATCTAATGCACTGGAATAACAGCTAGTCATCTATGATTTCCTGGAAGAGTATCACCCACCCAAAACGGAATTGAACTCAGCCTGTAAATCACAGCCTCCGAAGCGAACGATCGTGTTGAGGGTGAATTTGATTGTACGACAAGGTGAAAAAATAAACTCTGAGGATTGCCATTAGCGTGTTGAAGTTCACAAAATAAAAATGCAGTGAGAATGGTAAGAAATCGGAATGGAGCACAAAGCGGACGGAAGTCTAATAGCAAGCAAATGGATAGGAAATTGAGGATTAATTGCGCTGAGCCACAAAGTAAAATTGAAAGGAGCGGTGAAAAAAAAAACATAATCTATGATGCTTTCAATCAGGCGAATAAAAAAAGGTGGAATTTATCGATCGGACTCACGGTGTTGTAGATTAGTGTGTGCGTTTTTGCTTTTTATTCGGTGAGAAGCAGAACATGTTTGAAGAAATCTGTTCATCATTGAACTTATTTTTCAACCGAAACAAATTGTTTCATCAAAGTTGTTGGGTGGTTTTCATTTTTTTTCCGTGATAAATTGTGTTTTTTTTTTTTTTTTATTCTCGTGATAGCAAAATTAATTTTTTTTTTGTTTTTTTTTTTTTTTTTTTTTTGGGGGGTGAGTTTTTGTTTCATCTTAAAGCTAGATCACCATTTGTCAAGTGACCAGCCTAAGACGTGTCTCCCAGTCATGCAAAATTGAGTTTATAAAACCCACCACCATTCCAGGATTTGCAGTCCAAATTTCTTTATTTGTACGGTTATTATAGGTCAAATTGGGTGGAATTGATCATCATTTCTAAATACCAAGCATACAATTTTCGCCAAAACAGGTAAAACATTGAAGTTGTCCAGTAGTGTTCCCATTTCATTTGATTATTAATTAAACTTTATTCAAGTATATGCCAGAACACTACCAGTATTTGTACCCAAGCTGTGCCAAAACTATGCTTGAACTGAGCCAGAGTTCTTCCGAAAAATTTGTCCAGTGAGAAACGCCTTTTTTTCCTCTGTTCGGGACACAAACCACTGCGACCAGTAATTTGATCTATTGTAGTATATCCCGTATCCTTTGTTTAGTGCATGTCGAGTTACTTCATCACTATTGAGAAATGATGAAGTATTCGGTATTGTTACAGTTGTCATTGTTTGTTTTGTTGGCAATGAATCGAGTTTTATTGAAAGTTTCCGCTATTTAAACCCTTTGTGAGCGACAGTACTCTTCATAGGCGCGCCCCTTTATCCGTCAAAACCGGATTCATTGCAAACAAAACAAACAATGACTCCGATACTGACCATGCATCAGAACCCTAGTCATAACCAATTCAAACTATAGAACATCAAATAGAAAAATGAGAATTCACATAAATGAATACTAACCATGTTTCCCTTATTCCAAGCTCATCCTCGGTGGCTCAATCCGAGTTTTGTCACTTTTCACAAGACATAAAATGTAATAAGGACTAATATATGTTCCTTTGATTACAAAAACAAATATGTTCCCTAGTTTGAATTAATTCAGACTAGGGTTCGGTGGTGGATCTGATACCCCGTAACGCACCACGAAAAGGTGATCTACCAGCGTTACGGGTCAAGAAACGCCTTAGTAAAGTAAAGAAGTAGTATAAAAAATAATAAAAGAAAAAAAACTGGGGAAAGGGGGGGATGGGGGGGGGGGCGGGGGGGGGGGGAAAAAAAAAAAGGGGGGGGGGGGGGGAAGTGGAAAATAAGGGGAGGGGGATAAAAAAAAATTAGAAAAAGAAAAAATAAGGGAAGTGGGGGGGGGGAAATCGGGGAAAGAAGTTGGGGGGGGGGGGGGGGGGGGGGAGAAAAAATTTAGGGGAAAAGTGGGGGGGGGGAGGGGGGGAGAGGGGTAAAGAAAGGGAAATAGGGGGAGGGGTACAAACTTCATGATTTTGCAAAACTAGGTCATGAAAAGACCTTTTGAGGATTTCAGACCTTATTGGCCACTTAGGGAGATCCTGCGGCATCCGAGTTCCTCTGGAAAGTGGGCATACACAAATCTTTTCCAAAACCTGGCATGCAATATATTAAACTTTATGATTTTGCAAAAATAGGTCTTCAGAGGACACTCTGAGGATTCCTGACCATATTGGCTTCTTAAAGAGGCCCTGCGGGATCCGAATTCCTCCGGAAAAGTGACTATATTCAAATCGTTACCATACCCTGGCTTGCGACATCAAACTTCATGATTTTGCAAAACTTTGTCTTTGGATCAATATGGATCAACACACTTAAAAATTATTCACGGGCTCGGTTAAACATTCAGCTGAATTCACTCGGCATTTTCATATTTAACAAAAAACATCACTTGAAACTGAAATATCGGGTAAAGTCATTATTAAACCGATTCTTGGCAGCTTTAGGAGCCGATCAAAAACGTTAACAAAACTTCAACCGACCTCAGCTGCCTATCATTCCGAAATATCGGGTTAGCAGTGTTGTAAGCCGAAGTGAAGCTTTTTATCTGTTAACCGCCATGCGCCATATTGTTTTCATTCGCAATTGGAGTAAGTCGTATGTTGTTTGTGGAACAATGAAAAAGCGGCGTATGAACGGTGAAAATGGAGCAGTTTCTCGATAAAATGCAGCAGGAGGATGTAAGACTGCACGATTTTTTTTAATGTAGGTACAAATTAATTTACTTATCTATTCCAAAATGCCGATCAAGGTACAACAATTTCAAATCAGGCATCTCTGAAAAGACACATTCAGCAGACAGTGCACAGATAAAAAGAAACATTGAATTTTCTGCGTTATCTAATGCACATAAAGGGAATGTAGGTTTGGCAAAAAATAATGGGATTTTCATTAATTTAAGCCGCATAACGCCTGAATCTAGCCTGTTGTTGAAATTTGAAACTTGTTGTTGGCGCATGCAATATTTCAAACAATTTCGTTGTTTACGCCTCCTCTGGCTTGGAATTAAACGAGCGGAAAATTTTACACGCCTTTTAAAATTCATTATTTTTTTCTGTATGCCATCTATATAAACATTGAGGAGTCATGCTGACACCACCTTTCCTCGACAAACCCCTCCCCTGCCCCTGTCATCGTGGAATGCATTTGGTATTGCCTACATATGTTACATACATTTATTGGCACTACATCAAATACGTTAATAAAACCTCGTCAACAATTCTACTCCAATTCACCCGGTTCATGTCTGCTTCTCTCTATCCTCGGTTGCGCCTCCTGCTCTCCCAGCCTTGGTTTACCTGATCCGCCCATCTAGCTCACTGTGCTCCACGCCTTCTT
This sequence comes from Aedes koreicus, assembly GCA_024533555.2. Classification (NCBI taxonomy): domain Eukaryota; kingdom Metazoa; phylum Arthropoda; class Insecta; order Diptera; family Culicidae; genus Aedes; species Aedes koreicus. The sequence goes on from JAHHFK020004863.1 coordinate 96,908, forward strand.
GTACCAGACGGATTCGACGGAAACACCATCTTTGCAGGGTACTTTTGCCTATGTGCATGAATTATTCAATATTTAAATGAAAATCGAATTTAAAATTTCGAATATTTACTCACAATTCAACCGAAATCTCAGTTGACTTCATTTCTGTTTGTTTCGAGATTTAACCGATATTTCAATTTACTCATGCCGAGATTCCCAGCTAACTATGTATATGAGTTTTCAGTTTGACCCAAACCGAGATTATCGGTTAACATAAAAAAGCCGAGATCGAAACCGAGGGGCGGCGGTGCGGATTTCGGTTTCAGAAAGCCGAGACTCGGCATATAATTCTAAGTGTGAAGATCCTGAATCTGGATCCGCGAAACTCGAAGTATTGGATTCGGAGTCACTCATTTTGCACAAAAATAATTCACACTATCGAACAAAACAAAAACCAAAACGAAAATCCCGTTTTAACCGCGAAACCACAATAGCTGTTTTGATATTAGCTCTTCTAACTATGCTTGTCTCGGCTATCGGTACAAGCTCCAACTTAACCATATTTTACAAAAGAATACTGTCGAGCTAGAAAAGACACGCACATTTTAATGCACCAAAGCGCAACGAAATTCAGAAAAAGAGTACGAAGAGGACGGACGGATTACAAAAGTGAGGCAAGGTCTTCTTTGTTCAATCTATCCTACGAGCATAAGCAGTACGATAAAGATCCCTGGAAAATGATTTTATTAGATATATGGTAAGAAATTCAATAAATGTCCTCCGAAGACAAAGGTTTTTTTTCCAGTAGTCAGGAATCCCCAGAATGCCCTCCGAAGACCTATTTGGGCAAAATCATTAAGTTTAATATGTCGCAAGCCAGGTTTTGGTAAAAATTCGATTATGGCTACTATGCCAGAGGAACCCAAAATCCCGCAGGGCCACCTCAAGTGGCCAGTATGGTCAGACACCCTCATCATGTCCTCCGGAGACAAAGTTTTGCAAAATCATGAAGTTTGATATGTCACAAGCCAGGTTTTGGTAACGATTTTAATATGGCCTCTTTCCAGGAGGAACTTGGATCCCGCAGGGCCTCCTCAATTGGCCAGTATGGTCAGTATTCCTCAAAATGTCTTTTTATGTCCTAGTTTGGCAACATCATGACGTTTGATATGCTGCATGCCATGTTTCGCATCTAAAAATATTCTGTTCACCATCCCTGGACAGGTACTTACCCCAGTACTCCCACCTTGGAATTCGAAACTACGGACATTTTTGGAATAACTAATGCAGATCCACAAACTAGGATAATGTTGTGATTTATTGCAAAAAAAAATTGCATCAAAATACGATGGCTAACGATGGAGCATCATTCATTTCAAATTTGATTTTTTCTATCTCTTAGGGGTTGGGGACGTACGTCCTTGATTATTGAGATGTTCAGCCCTGAGCTCCCATCGTAGTCACTCAAATACCTTTTGGGTGTTTTCGTAACTTGTCCGGGGGTGAGATTCGAACTCGTGACTTTGGCGTGAGAGCTATGGATGCTTACCACAGAGTGTTGAAAGTACAATGAAGCGTTTTAATCCGAATGCATTTTAATGTTTCTTGTCGATAATGTTTAATGAAGTAAAATGTTTGCATGGAACGTGCGTTTATAATTTTGTTCGAACTTTTCCAGCTGCCTCGAATGTTCCGCACACCGAGAGTCACGAGAGTCGTAACGACTGCTGAGTCACAGTGGTGTGGAAGAAAATCTGCGCTGTTCTGTTTTCCCTGCCGTCGGTCCTCGATGCTTTCACGGAAAGGACCCTACGAAAATCAACAAAAGATCCCGGATTACAATGACAGCCTGAAATTTTATGCTGATTCGGTGAGATCGTTTCTATATATATTATATTTGAATCCTTAATAATCTTATAATCTTCAACATTGTTCGAGCACAAATAATCATACTAAAATACTTAACACACCAAATTTGAGCCTGGTAATATCACTCGCCTTAGGTAAATTCTAAAACATTACGTACCCAAACGCCCATCTCCTTGTCATCTATAAGGATGTCCGTGAGTCGTTGTCCTCACGTTAAGTAGATGCCATATCATCATTATCATTCTCAATGAAAATATTCTTAATAATCTACTGTAAGCTCGAATTGGACAGCTATTTATTCACATTGATTGTTGTTTTTTGTATTTTCCCATGCGCGGAAGTAACGATCTTTGATGAAGTTTGTCAGAAGCAGATAATTCCTCATCTCTATGTGAAGCGCTAGGAGTAGACGGTAATTTATTGCTATTTTCTATTCGTTCTAGCAATAAATTATCGTCCACTCCTAGCGCTTCACATGGAGATGAGGAATTATCTGCTTCTGACCAACTTCAGCTATTCATTTCCAAATAGCTTTTGGAATAAGCATGAGCACGATTGACCACCAAAATTTCTATTATATTCAGCTTGACATATCTCGGAGTGTATGCTATGGTATGGTAAGTCCACGCATCCTTCCTCCCCTGTAGATTTACAAAATACGCTGTGGTTCCATTCGAATCCGATTCATTTTACAGAATCATCTTTGTGGTTAATGCAACGCAGTAGACTTGGCCGCTTTGACGCTTGTCCTTGATATGCTATATCCATATGGCATCAATTATTTCCAAGATCCTTTATCGTACTCGCTGCGTTTGTATTAGATTAGATTAGATTAGAATACTTTCAAGAAAAAAATAATAGGGGAAATAGAAATTTTGGCAAACTCGAAATTTAATTCACTCATAATAATTCCGATACAAACTTTAAATCGTGAGTGCGAAGTTGTCAGTATTAATCAAAATAAGTTCAAATATTAGGACGTTTTCAAACACTAACTCACGCAGCCAAAGTTTCGATTAGATAGTTATTTTCAGCCTTATCAGCTTAACGAGTGATCATGAAGATATATTTTTTTCAACTTACTGTTTTCAGTAACTAACCGAACTTTCAAGATCGCACTTTATGGTTATGTTTCTTACAGCATGCTTATCAACACTCAGAGTAAACTCTTAAGTTTGCAAAAAGTTCCTTTAAGCAGCCGAAGAGAATTCTATTCAACTCAACAAGAAACTTAACTTAACTTAACGGGACATACATCTTTATCAAGTGCTTCACGTTCTTGTCAAGTTTTCGTTAGCTGCTGTGTCTTAGGATTATAATTGATAAGGGTAAATGAGCCAGTTTTGGCACTAAATAGCACGCATAATTATATATTTTTTTATTTATACCAAAATATACTTGTAGAGTAAGGACTTCTCCTTCTAAAATTCTATCATTGGATTTTATGCGACCACATCTTAAATTCTAGTTATAAATTCATTGATGAATTTCTTTTCTTATTACATACCTAATTCTTTCCTTCTAGCCAATCCATAGATTCGCGATTCAACCGTCTACGTGTATGAATGTTTTCATATTCAGCTGGAAGCTGATTCCACAGAATAATTGCTCTTAAAGTTCGGAGTCAAACAGATAACGGGACCATTTCAGTTCTTGTGTAGTATAAAATTTAAGTCACTATAATTTGCAACAACTGATAAAATTGAATTAATGTTTAGTTAATCATGAACAATTGTGTGGTATTTCGTGGTCGCCAATTGATGTTTCTCATTTATCTACCCTGCCCTCTCATAAGATAGCTGTCAAGTAATTGATGATAAGGAGCTAAGAGCCAATTGTAAACAATGACTTTAAACGTCAATTTCTTTCGAATCTCAAAACACTCAGGCAAATTGAGTAGCAGCATCTGGTAGTGGAATGTTTGCTCTACTATGCAGTGAGGTTGGATATCGTAAGAGTCTTGGGATTCGGGAAAGATCGGTGTTTAAAGTCGTTGTTTACAATTGCCTTTTAGGTCATAGGCATGAATTACGCGAGAGCTGCTCGTTCCCGAATAGCTTTCCAAAAGCAAACGGAATAAGAGTGATAAAGTAAGTATGAACGATTTCATTATGCAATCTACGAAATACTATGTTACCAACGCAACAAAGTGCAACACAGTTCTCTAAATATTAAATTTACAAGTGATATCTCTGGCACGATTTTCGACCTTGACCTTAGATAGGATCCACTTATTGGCCTTACAGGCGCAACACGAATCATTAACCTCCTCGGTGGTACACAGTTCAGAACTGAACTCTCGGCTACACGTTAAGCAATAATTAACAAAAAAGTGTATTTCTCTAAGACAATATCATGAAGAAAAATGACGATATTTGGCTGCCTGGCTCGGAAATTTTAGCTTTCATATTTCATAAAGACTGTAATCGAAAAAATTAAGACACAATGATAAGCTTGTAACATTTCGGTTAAAATTGATTAAATTTTGACTGAAACTAGCTAAGAGTGTAATTGCAAAATGTTATCACAATCTGTCAAGTGGTTATCGAGATGACACCGGAACAAGAGCTGATCCGAAAAAAAAATGTGCGCTGTCGTGGAAAATCCGACTGCTTTTCACAGATGGATCGGAAAATACCAGGGATTCCATCATTCGACGATATCCCGGCTGTTTGTGATCGGCAACCCCCCCAGACTTCATCCCTGCTCATCATCACCGTCTGCAATAGCATTGTCCAACAGAGGTTTCATCTACCAGCTACATCATGGATATACAAGGCACGATCGAGAGACAATAGCCTCTGTTATCACCAGCACAACAACAGTCATCGTGCACTGGATTGATCATTGTCGGACTACTAACGGCGACAGGAGAGTGAGTTCCATGCTCACGTACATCTCGGCTATGAGCATCTACACTGGACATCGGTATCAACCAGACTGACGAATGATCCATCAGTGAGTCGCATTTCGGTTGCCTAACGGAGAACTCGGTTCCAAGCCCACGGGCATTTTAAATTGTCATTAGTTTTAAGCAAATATAACTTGTGTTAAGTAAATAAAATTCCGTTTATAAGTGTTCGTCTAATTAAACCGCGCGTTAGATTAAGGCAAAGAAGAAAGTGCATGTACCTCTGGACCACACCACTAAATTAGGCCTTGTAGGGTCAGGGCCTGTGCTAAGGTCGTGTTTAAATCCGTAGACCTGGAAAGGGTCTCCTATTGGACTTCCTTCCCTTCCAACTAACATCGGTCGATGTCGAACCTGACGAACCACTGCAGCCCGCTATCGAATTCACTGGAAGGTATCTTTACCAGGTTCGTACACCGGCCGATGAAGTCATTCAAGGAGACCCAGACGACCCAGCGGCGATCAGGCAACGGCAGAAAATCGAAGCCAGCTAATCCGGTGAAAACAAGGGGGGGGGGTGTGTGGGGGGGGGCGGGCGCCCACTTTTTCCCCCCCCGGGGGGGGGACAGTTACAAAACACTATAAAAAAAAAAAAAAAAAAAAAAAAAATTTTTTTTGTTTTTTTTTTTTAATTTGAGTGAAACAAAAAAAATATTTATTTTTTATTTTATTTTTTTTTTTAGAGTACTCCTCCCCCCCCCCACCCCCCCTCCTTTTTTTTTTGCTGCGTTCGTTTTTGTTTTGGGGGGGGGGGGGGGGGGGTGGTTTTTTTTTTTTTTTTTTTTTTCAAATACTTTCGGTGTTTTACAAAGTTTGGCCTTCATGGTGGGCCAAAACATTTCAATCGGACTGAGTTCCGGTGAGTTCGGTGAGTTGAAGTCTTTTGGTATAAAACCAACAGTTTTTTCTCTGGACCAGTCTAACACTGGCCATACGTAGACATATGGAATGGCAAATCCGACAAAATGACGTAACGCCTCATTCTGACCGCTGAAAGGGAAGCAGGCACTTCTGAAGGCACTCGACACGGTAGATTTGCCGATTCATGGTACTCGTCGTGATGTATGACTGGCTCCACAGCCACAGATGGCCAGCCAAACCAACGGCCAACCATGATGTGGCAACGTAAAACACGTACCCCGACAATTACTTTGTGTCCGCCTTGATGTAAGTCTCGTCGTCCATCACGACGCACCTCGATATCGTTGCCAATCTCGATACAGCTTCCTGGCACGGGTTTTGGTTACCGAGTTATGTTTGTCGTTCCAGTTTGGTGCCTTCATGATCCTGTAGACGTGCAGGCCGGAACGTTTAATCGTTTTTTCAACAAACCCGTTTTGGGTTGGGGGGGCGCGAGGAGATTCTCTATCTTTTCTGTGCTCAGGGGGATTGGGGTTTTTTTTTTTTTTCGGCGGGGTGGGGGCGGCGGGGGGGGGTGGGGGGGCGCGAATTTTTCTCCCCCCCCCTTGTGGGGGGCGCTGTCGATTTTCCCCCGGGGGGGGCGGGGTTTTTGTGGGTGTTCTGTTTTTTTGCGGTTGAAATAATATGAAAAAAAGAAAAAAAAAAACTTTTTTTTTTATTTTTTTTTTTTTTTTATTTTTTTATTTCCCCCGCTAAAAAATATAATATTAATTATTTTTTGTTTTTTGTTTGGTTTGTTTTTTTTTTTTTATTCAACAAAAAAAAAAAAACTACTCTGAAAAAAATTCTATCGTTATACCGACAATTAAATAAAAGTCAGGATGACTATCGCATATAGTGGTTACAATAACCATGAAAATGGTCGGATTCACCACGGTCATGGCATTCTTGACTATGATCATGGTAACAAGAACTATTCCGACATTATGGCAAATGTTGGATCAACTATTTTTAATGATCGTTTTGACCATGATCATAGTCGGTTCAAAATCACTATACTGCAATAGTCATCCTAACCCCAATAATGGTAAACTTGACTATCAAATTTGTCTCTGTGTAGGGCAGGTCATTAACAAAGCTCGTTTTCCGTGTAACACCGTGTAATCAAGGCAACCGTAGAATCTTTATTCAGGTACCCTCAACATGTTAATATGGCTGAGTGATTATTGCCGGAAGCCACTACGTATCAGACTCGGTTCAAAACTAGTCGCCGGAGTTTTTTTTTTTTTTTTTTTTTTTTTTTTTTTAAAAAAAAAAAAAACACAAGAAAGGGTAAAAAAATATTTTTTTTTTTTGTGTTGGTTTGTGGGGTGGGGGGTCGCAAAAAGAAAAACAACTCATCTTCTCTTCTCTTCCTGTCGGGAAATTTATGCAAGCAATTTGGTGTCTTTTGATTGACTTGGTGCTCAATAACATAGAAAGGATTGAAAAAAGTAGGAAATATTTTGACGTAGGACTACATCTTTGTTCTCTATACTGGGGTACAATTAAAATCACAAAAAGTGATCAGTTTTGGAGCGTTAATATCTCAGTCATTCCTCCAAAGATTTTCAAAAATGTTGCACCAATCGATCGGAAATATTTCTTCTCTTCGATTCCAATACTTAAAACTAATGATTTTTCACTTTAAACTGCTGAAAATAACGCAAATATAAGATGACGTCTTATTATTTCGTTTTGCAGAGTAAATTTATTAAATGCACAGTATTTTTCCTATCACAGACTTCAAATGTAAGTAAGGGAGATCTCATATGCAGCAATGAACGATGTATAAGGGGTACACCTTCACCAATTGCTTCGTTCGTTCAGCAGTAACGAAGCCGTGCGGAGCGGCAATGAACTAGTATTGTAATGGCAGCTGGCGGTGACAAGCCCCCTGGAGGGTAAACTGGCGAGCAACCATTGGCCAGGTAGCTGATGCCTCTATCGCTTTTGGCTAGGCAGCCATTGGTAATGCAGTCGTGTGATGGGCAGTCGGTTAGCCAAGCCAGTGGTGAACTTGTAGCCAACCGGTTCGTGCAACAACGAGGTGCTTGTGTTTGATCTAGCTGGCAGCCATCATTCGGTAAGGCGCTACATTGAGTAATTTTAATTGATTGATTTTAATTATCTGCTAACAACTGTTGCAAATATGACGTTAGTATTGCTGGCTAATGAATTGTCCTCAATATTAATGAAGATGTGATTGGGCCATACGACAGGTCCAAAGAAGATCGATCAACCATGGTTGATTGAAAATCCGTTAATTTTAGGATGACCAATTTGATTTTCCCAGCTAAGAGTTTGTTTGATTGGAATATATCTCAAAAAAACCGTTCTAAATTCTTGTCAATTGGCAGCCGATGCGTGACAGATATGGTTTCAGTTTTTCATTCGTCGCAAACCTTAGATCTTGTACAATTTCAAACTCAGCTCGGAAATTTAAACGGTCTTTATATTATTCCGAATCGCAAGCTTATGGCACAAGCAGCATACCAAGTAAAAATTTTACGAATGGCGAAATATTGAAAAAAAATTATTTTAACATTCATTAGACATCACTACCTACGTAATCTCTTAGTACAACCCAAGTGGGCTGTTTCTTGTACTTTTTTTAGATGTGCTAGGTCGTCCAAACTGTCCCGGAGTTAAGAACTTAAGATCTACAGTGGTAACAGTAACCAACAGAGATTATGAGATACTCTTGGGATATTCAATGTCATCCAAACTGTTCAGTAGTTCAGAACTTAAGATCTACTGTTGTGACAGTAGCTTTATCCACAAAACAAAGTTACGAAATGCATTTAAACAAATTCAAGGAACGTCCTGGAAGACAAACAGGCATTATATGATAATTTTGGGATATTCTATGCCAAACAAACTGTCCTGGAGTTCAAAGTTATGATATGTATTCAAACATATTCAACGAATGTCCTGGAAGATCAACAGCCACTATGAGATAATCTTGGGATATACTATGTCATTTGAACTGTCCTGTAGTACAAATCTTCAGTGGTAACTGTAGCTGTTTAGACTATACAAAGTAACGATATGTATCCAACCATGTCTATCGATTCTTCTTGATGATCAACTATTTATAATTGATATTTATGACTTGGGTTGATGCCGTCAATTTCCCACTTTAGTCCATTCATTAGCGGATAGCTCATTTCAGAAGCGGAACATCAAAATATGATATACCATGAATTTGTTATGCTTGACTATAACTACCTACATCTTTGTCGAACAAAATATTGCCATATCGCTCATATCCACGGCGTGAGAGACGTTCCATTCGTTTTCCATTCGGCACGACGATCGTGTGAACGTGGATATTTGTACTGGAGGAATGGTTTGTTTGACGAAGTTGTATGTTTAACCAAGGGTAAAAAAAAACAAGGTAAAAAATAAGAAATGTTGACCTTCCAGAAGATTAATTGAATATGGTTGAATACATATTGTCACCTTATAAAGCCCAAAAAACTACTGTTACAACTGTGGATCTTATGTTTTGAACTTAAGGACAGTTTGGATGACTTAGATCATCTCAGTTTTTCTCATAACTTCACTGTTGGTGGATGGTTTCATGCTTATAAATTTTGGCATAAGGCCCTTTTATTCTACAGCGGGTGAGGAACTGGATGTGTAACTGTAACATTCTCTTCTTTGTAATCAATCGGCCATAAAGGCGAAAGCACTTTGAGGTTGTAGCCTGCATTTCAGTTATTATTATGATTTTTATGCTGACGTAAGAACTACACGACACTAACAAAACGTAACGCGAGACAAGACACAACACTTATCGTTCTTACAATTTAAAAAAAAATTACCGTTTGGTCGACCGGTCGATCCAAAAGGTGAAAAGGAAATTACCGAAAAACCCAAATCTCTGGTCGACCGGTCGATCGTAAAAAGGATTCACCTGGTTTTTTCTAAATTCAAATAACGATAAGTGTTGTGTAAAACGTTCCAAATCGGTCGCGTTTTGTTAGTGTCGTGTAGTTCCTAAAAATACCTTGTGTGGCAAGCAATTTCACGTGTGCAAAAGAGTAAATCTTTCGTCACTACAGGCACAATTACGTCAGCATAAAAATCATAACAATAAGCTATAGTTACCACTGTAAATCTTAAGTCCTGAACTCAATGACAGTTTTGATGACCTAGAACATCACAAAATTATCAAATAATGACTGTTGAATACATACTTATCGAAACCTTGTATAGCCCTAAAAGCTACTGTTACAACTGTAGATCTGAAGTTCTGAACTCAAGTACATTTTGGATAACCTAGAACATCCCAAAAAGATACAAAAATGTTTTACGTTTATCAAAGAAAATTTAATAATACTTAATTTAAGAATATATGAGCCATTATCGGACTCCCTTCTCACACTCATGAAGACTACAGCAGTTCACACACACGTCAAATTTTTCGAAGCAAATTCATGCATTTTAGCCCAAAGCCAATGTTGCATTTTTTTTCTCCAAGTCACGATCCAATAAAAAATATAACTAAATCTTGCGAAATCGCAATACAATCTAGCTTTTTTATTTTGGGTGTAGACCACAATCTCACTACCTCCATCATAATATAAGTTTTCACACAAAAAATCAGTACCTCGGCACCGTTTACTTCTAGCGTCATTGAGCCTTACAAACATTCACAAGAAAAAAAATCTCTAGGACGATATTAGAAGTGGCTGAAAGATGATATATTAAATACGTTAACTTTCTCTTTGTTTACATACACGCCTATGTATCATACCTAAAACATTCCAATATGACAAATTTAGTTCACATTTGAGATTGTGAGATTCGAGTTATCGATTCTTACAAAAATGGGTAGAGAAATTAAAATTAAAAGATAGTTCTGAAATACATACAAAAGACGAAAAGAAGAAAATGGGCAGTGAATTTAAAGAAGAATCATTAAACATTCAACAAGGTATATCATAACAGTCTTTCTAACCGATTCTCTGTGCCGTACAGTGAACCTTCCTAGCAATTTAGTTATTATGATTTTATTTCGTAGAAATTAACTCAAACTTGGCCCGATAGCTATTTTGTCAGACAAGCGAGGGGACACTGGGCGTCAAATTGTACTGTAAGCAATATAGTTGTAAAAGTTTCGACACGAGAACTGCCGCCTACTTCTAAAAAGTCCTGATCAGTGAGACGGTTTGATTAGGAGAATATAATTAAGAACAAATATTTGTAATAAATATATTTTGTGGGTTCAAATTTTCAGTTTCAGAAAGGAACAAAATAGGCTCTATTAATTAACCACTATCAATATTCAGTAAACAAAATTCAGTTTCCATGTTATTATTATCTATTGTCTGTGAATAAGCACCAACGTCCAACAAGCATCGCTTTCACAAGTCATTATGCTAGATGAATTGTATCGACTAACATCTGAAATACTGATAAATATCGTATAATCAATCAGCACTTTGTTAGACCAACCCAGTTTCATGTCACATAATTAATGATACGGTCTCACATAATTTATCCCAGCATCATCATCATCCACTCCGTGCCCGTGAAAACGCTTCTGATCCAGCATAACACCGTGTGCAGTCACCATACGTACGTACCTATTGGTGCCACTAGCCCTTCCAATGTAGCAACAGTTAACACGTTAAGCCCCACCGTAAGCGCCAGTAAGTACACCACCAGCATCGTCGAGGTCATGGTTGTAAATTGATAAATTAAATTTTAAATAAATAATTTTAATAAATACACGCCCGGGTTTATTCACTTCGACCGCCAGCGGCAACCTGACGGATTAACTCGCGTGCAGTTCACGTGGGTGTATGCACTTTATATTTTTGGAAATCTGAACGGAAGCACGGGTCAGGATGATTAATGACTAAGACCCACTTTTGATCACTAGTACACTTTTTGATTATCGGAATGCAAATATAACTGCTCCTAAATGCCTTTAATTACATCGTCGACATCGAAATCCTACACCGCAATTTCGCTGCTGCCAGTCGGCAACTGTCAATGTCGCAAATTGGCTCATGTTTCCGTTTCACCTGTCTCGAAGCAACAATTCGAACGACAAAAATCTCGTGCTCTCGGGGATCTTCGCGGAAAGCGAATAATCACACTGAATGCAAATTTTCCTTCACCATTTATTCATAGCGCGACTCTAGCGAATTCGTTTATTCTCCACAACAAACCGTGCGAAATTCGATCTTCTTCATATAGCTTCGTTATACTTCCTACTTCCTTCGCCGAAAACGTATATCCTCGGAGTTTTCGCACACTCAGACAGCAAATATTATTCCCTATCTGCAGCTCTTCCACTTCCCACAACAAAAAGCGAATCCTGCACGCGTAGAATATTATATTTTCCAGCTTCCCACTTATCACATCTGTTAGAATTTCCTCTCGCTCAAGGATATGACGGTATACATTTACAAGACAGCGTACACATTTTTCTTCGAGACGAAGCTCTTTAACTACATTTTCACTGATATGCGGATATTTGTATTTTCTTCCTAGCACGCACCCGCTACCACCCCTACTCTGCGAATACTGATCCTGCGTCGTCGTGCTCCTCGATGTCAAGTTCAGAAACAGTTATCCTAGAACAAGAATACTCAATTCACGAGAGAAAGAGAGCATGCACACTTCCCGTGACGATTCGTGAAAGTCAGTCGGAACACAGCGCGGTTGACCCGATAGTTAGAACCGTTCGTTGACGACTAATGCGTCCAGAAGCGACCTACCGTCGAGGACCACCAAAATTCACGCAAACGCGAACCGAAATGCCATACTGCTGCTGTTGCTGCTACTCTTCTCATGGTCTCTTTTACGACGAGCGTTATGCTCGTTCTGTATACATACATATGCTGCCAAAGGGAGAGTACCGGTGAACCACGAGGCGCATAGCATAGCTACGAGGAGAGCATGTCCCGAGAAAGTATAGTGCATCAACAGAGAACATAAGCAAAGCAACGCACGCAAATGGTTACGGATGGATGGATGGTAATTTATAGCATTGCATCGAAGGAAAAGAAATCCGGAGCAAGCGCCAGGAAATGAGATAGAAAGATGTGATCTTTTTGAAGAATAGGGTAACCATCGCGCGCCATAATTTGTGACGGAAACAATCGAATCATGTGCCATCAACAGACCGATTGCATCCCTAAAACCTATATTTGAACACTAACGCCACTTTTCCGAAATTTACATAAAAATATATGTAATTTTAAGCGCTAAATTACGAAAATCAGCAATTCAAACATGATTTGGCCAATTTAGATCAAAATTAAACACAGAAATATTTAAATTGAACCTCAGATTTTTCTTTCTGGTTGGATGAGTTTTGAACCGGAACATATTTTTTATATAAAGTTTGTTTATTTGTTGAGGCTCAATCGAATCAACTTTAACGAGTGAAGTTTTCGTTTTATATATAAATTTAATAAATAAAAAAAAAAATCTTGAAGTTCAAAGATTTAATCGATTATTCGCGGTCGTCTCGAGGTTAATGGGGATTTCAATTTTATGGGTGGGGAAATTTAGGTACGAATTTTTAACACAGTTCACAAAACAATAGTTTTCTGATATCAAGAACTTCCAATTTTTGAACATTTTCAAATAAAAACACCAAACACACACGGACACAGTCCTTGAAAATGGAACCTAAATATGTAAGTTAATCAAACAACAAACTAAGATTACTGTTAGTCATAAATACATACAGAAGATTCATGAACTCCACATCGCGCACAGCTAAAATTTATCGAATCGGTACATTGGGTTGTCTGCCTCGAGCCCGCAGAGAATAAGGCTTGCTTCATTTAGAATTGAAACAAACTTTTGCTCATATTGTGGCGCTCCTGGTGGACGGATTTGGAAGTTCTTGGCGCCCACGTGTCGGGAATTTTATCAGCTTCACCTATGTATTTTTGACATTCCGCAAATCGACTGTACTTTGTAAACAATCAACATGGAAGCCGAAAGGAGGGAAAAAATTGTGCACAGTTATTTGGAAAATCCATTGTGGTCTGCATCTAGGCTAGCTAAACAGCTGAAATTGCCCAGAAATACCGTATGGCGCGTTATCAAACGGTATAAGGAAACATTGACGACGATTCGGAAGCCTCAAGCCAATCGTCGGAGTGGAACTGTCGACCGAAAACTGCGTGGTAAGATTTTGAAGACGATTAAGAGGAATCCCAATCTGTCGGACCGTGATTTGGCCAGAAAATTCGGTGCTGCCCATAGTACCGTGAGGAGAACTCGACTCCGTGAAGGAATCAAGTCGTATCGAGCTAGCAAACAGCCAAATCGGACCATAAAACAGAATAGTGTGGCCAAAATCCGTGCTCGGAAGCTATACAACCAGGTGCTGACCAAGTTCGACGGGTGTCTTCTGATGGACGATGAAAACTATGTCAAGGCTGACTTCGGGCAAATCCCAGGTCAAAAATTTTACTTGGCAACGGCTCGGGGGGATGTTCCAGCCAAATTTAAATTTGTTTTTGCCGACAAATTTGCACGAAAATTCATGATTTGGCAGGGCATTTGCAGCTGTGGCAAAAAAAAACGAAAGTTTTCGTTACAAATAAGACAATGACGTCGGAACTATACTAAAAAGAGTGTCTCCAAAAACGAATTTTGCCGTTCATTCGATCCCACGACCATCCCGTAATGTTTTGGCCAGATTTGGCAAGCTGTCATTACAGCAAAGTCGTTCAAGAATGGTATGCAGAGAAAGGGGTCCAGGTTGTTCCAAAAAACCTTAACCCACCCAAGTGCCCCCAGTTCCGCCCTATTGAGAAATACTGGGCAATCATGAAGAGGAGACTCAAGGCAAAGGGAAAGGTTGTCAAAGACATCAATCAGATGAAGACCTGGTTTAATAAGATAGCTAAAACGATGGACGAAGAAGGTGTGCGCCGCCTAATGAGCCGTGTTACAGGAAAAATTCGAGAATTCCTTCGAAACCGTGACGAATAATTTTATCCGTATTTTTTCTTAAAAGTATGAAGAAAACGCTACATTTGTATAAAAAAAGATCTTGAATTCAATAATAAATAACTGAAATACAGGCAATTGTTTTTGTTCCAATTCTATCTGAAGCAAGCTTTAACAAAGCTCTGATCTGACTCCACGATGCTCAGCACAAGCTTAAATTACGTGATCTGCGTCCTGGTAACATCGTGTAAATTCGCAGAGATTGCTACATCCTACCCCAACACGTAACAAATGAGCGTTTAAAGAATAATGATAAGACATGAGGCAGGACATCACACGAATGAAGTCTCGACCCATATCCAACGCCCTGAATCAACAGTTCTTCGACACCTTAAGAGTAATTGAATCGCCCCAAATCTTCTTAACTCCATTCATACAACCAACTAACGAGTGATTTCTGACAATAAATATATAAAAAATCGTTGAAGGCGATTTATCGGTCATAAACATCACCATCCATAGCGCTAACCTTTACAAGCGAGTCCACTTTCTCATTGCCTGGAATCGAACAATGAGAAGGGACCAACACAGAGGTGTGCCTTACCGGCCTCAAGGAGGGAATAGCCTCTATAGAACTGAGACTATCCCTGAAAATAAAATATTGATACGCTATTAGTGAGGAAACAGTTTCTAACGAAGAAAGTATTGGCGCCAATTCAGCGACCAAAACAGAACAAGGAGCTTGAAGTTCACGAGTGGTACTATAAATTTCATTGTCTACACCAGGCCTAACAAATGTACCGCCTCACGACAGTATTGCGATGACTATCGCCATCTTAGTCCTATGACAGCCTCACAATTGAGCTATCCACGACAGCCCACAGTGAACCAGTCATACGACATGCAACGTTGCCGTCTTTTACTGTACACGCCACGCTTGTTCGTGTGGATGTATTTTGTTTCATAATTACACTGTCTTCATAAACTGTCTTCACATGTTTCAACTATGTTTTTCACAATGGTGGCGGATAAGCCAAATATTAGGTTGTTGTAAGAAAATTTGTGGGGGGGATGGTGGTGGTGGGGGAGTGTTGGGAAGGGGGAAAAGTGGGGTGTTTTTTTTGGTTTTTTTTTTTTTTTTTCGTGTGGACAAATATATGTAGGGAAAAAAAGGAAAAATGGCCGGGGGTGGTTTGGAAAAGAAAGACATTAAAGGGTGTCCACGATGAAATTGCCACACTATGAAATTGCTCTAACTATTTAACCGTTGAGTAGAATTTAATGAAAATTTGGGTGGATTTAGTTCATAGTGCATTATTTACATCCTGCAAGTTTTAAAGTCCTGTGATCAAAACTCGCGGAAATGGAGTCGAAAGAACAGCTCGTGCGTGATAAAATCTTGCGCATTCATCATGAGAACAAGGATCTCTCGCATCGTTCCATCGCTAAAACGTTGGGAATCGCGAAATCCACGGTGTCGCGAGTGATTAAGCGGTTCGAGGAACGGTTGACCACCGATCGGAAGCCCAGAAGTGAAGGAAAAAGTATTCCGTACAACACCAAAAATCACAACCGCGTAGTTGGGGCCTTCAACCGAAATCCGAACGCCTCCGTTCGGGATGTGGCTAAGAAGCTGCACCTAAGCCGAAGTTTTGTCCAGAAGGCCAAAACTAAGGCTGGGCTTCGAACGTTCAAGGTACAAAAGGCCCCTAATCGCGACGAGAAGCAGAACAAGTCCGCCAAAACCCGTGCCCGGAAGTTGTACCTCAACATGCTGACGAAAGTTGAATGCTGCATCATGGACGACGAAACATATGTGAAGGCCGACTTCAAACAGATCCCCGGCAACCTGTTTTTCAAGGCCAAGGATAAGTTCAGCGTTCCGGAGCATGTCCGCACTCAGAAGATGTCCAAATTTGCGAAGAAATTCCTGGTTTGGCAAGCCATCTGCACGTGCGGGAAGCGGAGTGCACCTTTCGTGACCCAGGACACGATGAACGGACAGGTGTACATAAAAGAGTTCCTCCAGAAGCGGCTGCTTCTTCTCCTGAAGGCCCACAACGTCCCAACAATCTTCTGGCCGGATTTGGCCTCATGCCACTACTCCAAGGACGTGCTGAAGTGGTATGCGGACAATAAGGTCAATTTCGTGCCGAAAATGTTCAACCCTCCCAACACTCCGGAGCTCCGCCCCATCGAGAAGTACTGGGCGATTATGAAGCAGCACCTTCTTAAACGACCTAAGGTAGTGAAGACAGTCGAGGAACTGAAGAAAGTATGGGTTTACATGCAAAAAAACGGTTGATTCACAGGCTGTGCAGAATCTTATGGCCGGGGTTAAGGCCAAGGTGCGGGCATTTGCGTATGGACTGTAAATAAAATACGAATAAAATGGTAAAATGAAGTTAAATAGTTATTTCTCAATCCCTGAAAATTTGATGGCAATCGGATGAAAACTCGAATTTTGAGAATCAATTTTGTGTGTGGCAATTTCATCGTGGACACCCTTTATAAGTGTTTTCGCGAAACTGGCGCGAGAAATTATCGCGCAACGAAAAAAAACACAATAACATCCTTTTGGGGCGGGCGGCGGGGGGGAGGACGAAGAGGTCGGGGGTGGGGGTGGGGGGGGAAGAAGGAGGGAAAAAAAGAAAAAAAAAAAAAGAAAATTAAAATTGCGTTTGGGTTTCCTTTTTGTGGGTGGGGGTGGGTGGGGGGAGGGTGGGGGGCGTCGGCTGTTATTGTTCTTTTTTTGTGGGGGTGGGGTGGGGTGGCGTTCGGTTTGGGGGGGGGGGTGGGGGGGGGGAGGGAGGGGGGGGGGGGCGGGGGGGGGGGGGTGGAGGGGGGGGGGGGAAAAAGGGGGAGCGGGGGGTGGCCTAAACCAAAGCCAGCGGACTCCGCTATCAAAGACTCGTCAGTGACAAACGTTTTTGTGGAATAAACTAGGCCGAACTATGCAGCCAATTTCACCGACGCAATCATAGAACAATGATGCTCCAGGATCTCATGAAGCTTCTGAGTCATGGATAAATCAAAATAAATCGAATTAACAAAGTAGGAGAAGCAAACACCATTGGAAATATTCGGCGAAAAGCTGACATTCTGTGCTTTATAAAAATGGTACAAAGTTATGAAGCGAGTTTGAGGATTTAACTCAAGAAGCTTCTCAAGGTTTTCGATCTTCTGGGGGTTCATCACATCACATCTGGTGTGAAGTCAGAGAGTCAATTCCGAAAACCGATTCCAGAGTGATAACATGGCAGCCAGCATTTCAAAACTCATCGTTTGAGTCGAGTGCATGCAGTCTAACACGATACGAAGACACCGATACTGAAAACGTTCCAGTTTGATTATGTGCGACCGAGCTTTACAATGCAATACTTTATCACTCGATATTTCGGTGGCAGTTCATACAAGGCTTGAGCAGTATTCTGGTGTTCTAGAAAGCTAGACTTTGCATTCATGTCGTCCAAAATGAATAGCAAGGGGCTAGAAACGCGTCTTCTACCGTTCACGTGCAGATTTCGACGCAAAACGCTCACTCTTCAGCAGAACAACGCTGTCAGTCACACGACCAAGGAAACCAAACAGCGGTTGAAGGATCACAAAATAGATTTGCTTGATTGGCCAACTCGCTCTCCTGACCTGATAAAAACTGGAGTGATAAACCTTTGTAGAATCATGGTACGGATAATGTCCCAAGCAACCAAAAGTTCTGATAAAAGGGTGTTTTTTTGACTTAACCAGCAAATCGAAAGATTATGATGAGAATTCTTTTCAGCTTACTTTTTAAGTAATTAACCGAACTTTCTAGTTCACATTCAATGTTTAAGCTTCTAGCAGCATTCTGATCAACTTCTAAGGAAAACTTTGAAGTTCACGAGAGATTCATTCAAGAGGCTGTAGAGAATTCTATTCAGCTCAAAAAGTACCCTAAACGAGCTCAACCAAACCAAAAAAAAAAACAAAAGACATTTATATTTGACATTTTTGTACTTCTCTAGTCCCACCGAAAATTTATTTTTAGAGTCCTGTGTTCTGAAATGATGATTGAGTTCAATTTGATGTTTTTTTCTTAATTAAATTAAATTTTTCATAATGGGCTGCAAAATGGTGAGTCGACAACGGGCAGGGAGCGTGCGTCCCCGCAACATAGCCCTGGTCCTCACAAGTTCCTACCTTATGCTTCCACGGGTCAAGAGATGACAAAGACCGCCAGCTAAGGGTTGCGTACTTAGCTGGTAGTGCAGCCTGGGCACTGTTGTCCTTCTGACTTCAGCTAGATTGAGGAGGTGCGTGCCGAGCGTCTGTGTCCACCAAGGAGGTGCGGTAAGGTAAGGTAAGGTAGTATGCTGAAATCTTACCCTACCACGAAAAATGGAAGTATTCTTAATACGGTCCGACGGTGCTAATTTCAGATAATAATAATTTCAGTGCTAATTTCAGGTATAATAATTTAAGATTATTTTTTCCCTCGTGGCTATGATAATGCAAGTCCGTTTACAATTGTAGCAGGACCACAATCTGCAGACATAACAAATATAATGGTTATTATAATTTTATAGTATCACAAAACCTTCACAATATTTTTAATGCTATTTTCAGCTTCGCATTTATACATCGTTATGAGTCTAGTTCAATGCAAGTTCTCAACTAACAACATGTTAACTTGAAGGTTGAGTTGAATAACAACAAGAAACTTTTCTTGAACTTTCAAGTTGCTTTAAATGTAAATGACACTTAAAAGAAAATTAGGTTCTGCCTGTAAGTGAAGTGTCTTGTCATTCACCAAAAAAAGTTCCATGGAACTAAATGACAACAAAATGTGAACTTCTGAGTTCTCATCTCAAGTGAAATTCGAACTTTTGATTGCTTGGGGTATGAGGAGGGTAAACAAGACACAGCTGTCACTGGACATTGTTCGTAGGCAAGGGAAAATATTGAGCAAACAGTGCTGCAAAACTTAAGTAAGTCGAAAGTTTCAAGTTATTAACAGGAACATGAAGGTGATCGATTATTGTTGACACATCAATAGCAATGTTTTGAACTCAAATGGTCTAAAATTAAGTTGACAACAGAGATCAATAAAATGCTTCCAAAAATCAGATTTGTTGGTTGGTTAGCAACAAGTTAATTGTTATGCCATAATATACGCATAAAGCATAAAACATTCAAAGCAACTTTACAAAAATGCTCGAGTTCATCTAAAACATAGGTGGGCTTAAGCTAATTATCCACATATATATTGTAAATGATCTATGAAATACTCAATACCTTTTCTTTAGCTTGCAATATTGGTCCATAAAACGCAATTTTTTGTTCACTGTTATCCATAAATTTTGAGAAATGTTCCACAAATAAATTTCAAATGATCCAGAAAAGGTTGAATAATGATCTATAAACTAATAAACATGGTTCAAAGCAAATCAACTTTCTTGTTATTATTGTTATAAGGAATGTATCAAAAATAAGCTATCAACGTACATTTGCGCTTGTGCGCGTGTATTTTTGATGGTTTCGATGTATTCATCACAGCATGCTGTGCGTTTGACTGTCATCTTTCATTTGTTTACTTGTTTGCACGGTTCTTCCTTTTCAAAATGTTGCGCATTAGTTTATGTTACGAAATTGAAGGTAGAACTAACGAATCTATTCGTTGTTTTCTGCAACGAAACTAATTTGTTTTTTTTTATAAAAATACCTTCGTAATTAATGGAACACGCGCAACTGTCAAAAGCACAAAGTATTTGTTGACACAGAAAGAACATTCGTGCATTGTACGAAAACAATACAAAGAGCTAAGAATATTTTGTCACAAATCAAAAAGAAACGTCTCTCTGCTGGTTGCATAAAAGAATGACAGATCTACTATATCGTCTCAAAATGTAATAAAAAAAACAAAAGCGCAACCACATAGACTTGTCCAGCGTTTTTTTTTTTTTTATTGTTTCTGACATGGGATTCGATCCTGTTTTTCTTAGGAAGAGCTGTTACTGAATCTGTGGTTGATCTCACTAGGCCATGGTGACTCGTGAGAAGATACTTGATTATTGCGTATGAAGTTATAATTCTCGACAGCGCTTTAATTTTAATTTTGGGATGAATAAATTATTAACGCCCATCCTAGCAGCAACACCACCATGCATGAGTACGATGAAAGAGAAACTGCGTTTGGCTGGTCTTCACGAAATTCCTTTCGTACATTATACAAAAAGAAGTAATGATAGCATTTCACCAGATAAAAAGCAATATGAATGTTTCATACAATATACGAGACATTTGTTCTATGTATAAAATCCGTGTTTACGAAACGAGTGAAAGTTAAATTACGAAAATAAATTTTCAGCGTAGAGTCCATAGTAAGAATTTAAAAGCCTATCCTCTCAATCAAGTCTTACATGATCACACGGTTATTTCAGAAAATTTGGATTAAATTATACCGGGTAAAGCCAGTCCACGTTAAATTTCAGACACTAATATAATGTCCAAAATAAATCAAGACATAATTCAACAAAACCGATTGTTTATTTCAGTATAATAGAGTTATACCTTGTGATCAAAAAGTTCCGGTAATTTTCAATTTAAAAAGGCCGCCTTTATTTTTTCGGTAAAATCTTTTTAGTGTAAGATGGCAACACTAGTTCTGATATTCTGTCAAAGTGTGAGAGCAAATTATCCATTAGTTTTGTTTTGACAGCTGCTTTTGTTAGTCGAAAAATAGACGCTCGGCGATTTTTACCATGGATAAAAAATTGGAACAACGCGTTTGTGTGAAATTTTGTGTTGCAAACGGATTTTCTGCAGCGGAAACGCTCAGAATGTTGCAAAAAGCCTTTGGTGAGGACTCTATGTCACAAAATCGTACATTTGTTTGGCACAAAGACTTTAAAGAAGGCCGTGAAAGCGTGAGTGACATGCCGCGTTCTGGACGACCATCGACCTCAACTACCGATGAAAACATCGCTTCCGTGAAGAATTTAGTTATGGAAAACCGCTCAATTAGCATTCGGGAGATAGCTGCACTCCTTGATATCTCATTTGGATCGACCGAACACATTTTGACGGAAATTCTGGGCATGAAACGCATTGAAGCACGACTTGTTCCAAAAGAGCTGAATTTTTTGCAAAAACAGCATCGAGTTGAGGTCGCTAAACAGATGATTGCGAACGCAGATAGCGATCCCACATTCATGGAACGCATCATAACTGGTGATGAAACGTGGGTATATGAATTTGATATGCTCACAAGTCAACAATCGTCCGAATGGCGCGCCGAAGATGAGCCGAAACCAAAAAAATCACGACAAAGTCGCTCCAAAATTAAAGTTTTACTGACCGTTTTCTTTGATTTTCGCGGTGTCGTCCATTCTGAATTCCTTCCAGAAGGTCGAACGGTTAACAAAGAGTATTATTTACAAGTTATGAGACGTTTGCGTGAGGCAATTCGAAAGAAGAGGCCAGAATTGTGGCGCAATAATTCGTGGATTTTACACCACGATAACGCTCCATCACACACCGCGCTCACTATTTGTGAATTTTTGGCCAAGAACTCCACCAATACCATCAAACAAGCACCATATTCACCAGACCTTGCCCCGTGCGACTTCTTTCTCTTCCCAAAACTGAAAATTCCGCTCAGAGGTAGGCGTTTTGAATCGATTGATGCGATAAAAAAGAATTCGCTGGAAGAACTGAAAGCCATACATTCATCGGCCTATAAAAAATGTATGGATGATTGGATAAAGCGCTGGCATATGTGTGTTGCCTCTAATGGCGAGTACTTTAAAGGCGATAATAAAGATATCAATTAAAAATTGAAATAAATGCGTTTTTTTTTCAAATTACCGGAACTTTTTGATCACAAGGTATATACACTAAAAACAGTCGATTGAGATGTTAATCCTTCTTTCAGCAAATTTGGAATTTTGGGGGAAACGGCGGGGGGGGGGGTTCCCTTTTTTAAAATGGTGGCCTTTGGTTTTTTTTGGTTTGGTTCGGAGGAGCCGTTTTTTGGGGGGAGTGGAGGGGAGGTGGGGGCTTTTGGGGAAGGATCTATGAGGGTAAGTTGAGTTTTTTTTTTTTTATGGAATTGTTTTTTTATTTTTGTGTTGGTTGTTTTTGGTTTTTTTATTTAAAAATAATGGGGGAAGGTATTTTTGGTTGGTTTGATTGGAAGAATGTGGGGTGGATTTATAAAATTGTGATTTGTTGGTTTTTGTGTTTGGGTTGTTTTTGGTTTGTAGGGACCTGGGGGGGGTGTGAGGGTGTTTTTTGGGGAATTTTGTTTTGTGGGTTGTTTTTTGGAATGGTGGGGGGGGAAAAGTTAAAAATAGGAAAAGGTTGGATTGAAAATAGGGAGATAGTTGTGTTTTATATATATAAATATTGTTTTTGAAATTTGGGGGTATTTTGAGGAAAAAATTTTTGAAGGGATATGTGAAAAAAAAAGAAGGGGAAAAAAATTGTTTTTTTTTCCGGGGGAAGAAGGGCTTCAAATGGTGAGTTGACAACTTCGGAGGAGGGTGCAACCGACCTCTGGTCCTCACAAGTTCCTACCTCACGCCTCCACGAGTCATATGATCACAAAAGACTGCCAGCTGAAACATGGAGACGCTGGTTGACGTAGCCTGGGCAATGTTGTCATTTTGACAATAGCGAAGTAAGAGGGTGCGACTAAAGATCGTGTACCTATTTATAAATCAAGTTGTATATATCCATACCTGTAATTCATATCATATTATTTTCCATTCTCACGATTAGTAATTTCAGCACGCTTTGGAATCATCTTTGTATTCCAAAACCATTTAAGAGCCTGGAACAACATGACAAGCATCAAAGGCACGATTTTTTTCAGGATTTCAGCATAACATTTAATTTGATTTGCACTTCAGAACTTCAATTACTATATTCATAAAAGACTGGCATGTGCTTATAAGCAGTGTAGAATTACATTTAAATATTGTGTTTAGTGTTATTATGGTAAGATAAGTCATGTATTTCAGAAATCATCATTCCGGGCTCTTCGATCACTCTAAATGCTATATTTGAAATGTAACTAGAACGGTATAAAGAAGAATTTTAACAACATGTCTTATAAAATAATATCTTTTATTGAAATTTTATTTTAGATATTTGGAATGATCTATTTTGTTTTCAGCTTTTCCAGGACTAGTAGGATATTAGTACATGTCTTATTTTTTTTAGTAACAATCCAGTGTATGTCAGATATATTTTGTATATACGCATATTATGTTCTCGTTTTGACTTACTGTAGCCGCTTATGATATCTTCATTTTTTGTGTACAAATTATACTAAATATTAAATAACATAAGGAGGGACCATCAGGGCACCCAAGTGAAACTATTTGGATAAGGAGCATGGGACTGCCTCCTCCCTATTGTTAAAATTTCGCGGAACGAGGGCGGGCTCTTCGACCCGATCTATTGGGTGTATCTGTCAATCGAGGGCTCGATTCTAGTGCTGTGAGTGTGAACTTGCTTTTGGAAGGAGATTCTCTTCCCTATATTCGCGGGTTTGGTGTACGCGTCTCTTCTTACGGGCCTGCCAAAACGTTTTTGGACTTTCATACAGGAGCTCGATGATCACAAACAGCAATAGGATCCTGATCAAATCGTTTTTCAGATTATTCCACTGCTATAGAAAGTTACCTTGCTACAATAGATGGTAGTATTACATAATCATCATCATCATCATCATCATCATCATCACCTAAAGTCCGAAAGCTAAAATATCAACTAACATAGTCAGAAACAGCAGGGAAAAGGCGAGTTTAAATGGTTACCCTAGCCGAAATTTATGCTTCTCTGCTTGCACTCTTCGTTCCGGAACCGCCACTTGTTCGTTCCCCTATATGTATAGCCAAACATAGCCGGAGCAGCATTAGCAGCCACCTTCAACATAAATGTTTATGTTTTTCTTTCTCACACTTTTGGCGGTTTTTTGTTTTACATTATACGTTTCCATTCCAAATCATTAATCGCTTGCCATGACACTTTAACGCACCCTCCCTCTCTCTCTCTCATTCTCTCCATTTTCATTCTCCTTATAGAATGTAAACTTGCTGCGACGCAACGAGAAACTTTCAAAACAAATGAACGGGACATCGAGTAGCGGCGCGCCGGTTATATTGCATAATATCGTTCTACGAAGAAAAACATAAACAACGCAAGATACAAACAGGAATCACTGTGAAACGTACACATACGATACAGGGATGTTTTGATTTATGCCACTCGCGCGTTTTCCGCTCTCGTTTTCAACCAGAGAGTGAGAGAAAATATGCATGGTAGGAGCGAATTGTTTAAAGAGAGCGTTTGGGAGAAAGAAAACATCCCACCGCTCAATGCTCTTTTGCTCTCTTCGTTTCCATCGAGGAAAAACAACATAAGGTGGAAAATGTACGGTCACGAAGCCTGTCACACATGTGAGCATAAATAACGCTATCAAGGGTTGCGATAGCAACAGCATCCAGTTTTTAGCATACACCAGATACTAGCTCACGGAGGGTAGTTCGTTCTACGCAAATTAGAAAGTAGAAAAGAAAAAAGCGACATAGCGGTAGAGGTTGTGTAGAGCAGAGCCGTGCGGGGTGGTGGACATAGGGATACTTAGATTTAATAAAACTAGTTTTGTTGGTTTGAAGTTGGATATGGTTGACAATGTAATTTTTATGCACGCGTACGCACTCAGCTTAGACTTCAAAGGTCAGTTATTTTTTACCGAACCCTCAAACAGCAGATTTAACTCGGTATGTTAGGTAATTTAATTTGCTGAACATTACCAACATTCAGTTGCGATTGCTGTCATAATTGCTGAGACATAGTACAAAATCGAGTACCTAATATACAAAGCCAGCTCAGCTGATAGTAATTCGGTAAGAAATTACCAAGCTCGGTAATTTAAATTACGTACCCGTTCACAAAGCGGGAAAACCTGGAAATACATATCTTTTCCATTACCTCTAGAACAAGTCCATGAACTAAAGCGTGCCCGCAAATACATTTTGTATCATCACACGAACGTTATAGGTTTAACATAAATCCTAACAAATGTTTTTCTCAACATTTATTTTCCTCAAGCATGTTTCTTTACACTTTTGCAATAATAGATTTAAATTTCACCCTCACGGCCAAACTTTCGGACCTTTGAATTAACTCCTGCCATCAAGGTTTGGACAAGCTTCTCTCCTCTGGTTTTGTAAGCTTTTGTCCACTTCTGCTTGAAGTTTTGAATCGACCTTGACTCTCCTCCCATTTTCCGACAATCAACCTTCATTATTACCCAAAATTTCTCGATCGGGCCAAAACAGGGTTTTTTGAGAATGCTGCTTTAGAAGTGGCAATAGTCGTTTTTGAAGGCACTCATTAATTAAGATTCCACTGTTAATATTTAACCGGTTGAGATGAATGGTTGGCTGATTTTATCGTACGAACGGATTGCTTGCCAAATGAGATATTTTTTCGCAAATTCTTCTGTTTTTGAAACTTAGCCTCTAGACTTCTTCTGTTCTTCGTAGTGTAGAATTTAATACCAGGGATTTGTGAAAAAAATAGAGCCATGTTGTCCTTCAACCACATTTGTGTATTCTTTGACGTGTGGCTCGAATACAATATTCACATCCTTGCCTTAGGTAGATGTAATCCAAGACAATGATCCATAAGGATGCCTAAGTACATATCTGCATTCATTTTCAGGCCTTCTTGGATATAAAAGGGGCTCATATTTTTGCCATCGGAAGCAACCAATCCGAACACCATCACCCTTGCTGGATGCTTGGTCCGGAACGTGAATTTGATGTCCTCAGGTATATCAAATGATTTCTTCAAACTTATATACCGGTTAGTGCGACTGTTGGCAACGTTGTCGACAGTAAACAGCTTCTCGCCCATGAACAGAATAACGGTGGACTTCTTCTTCGGTTTACTAAGCAATTTCTAGCGTCCCTCCACTCTAGCTGCTTTAATTTGGTCAGTAATCAGGTGTCTTTCGACTTGAGCTCTGGATTTTCCTTTTAAGTCATATTTCACCACTTTTCTTATCATTGCTTCTGATACATAAGCCTGCTTTGTCATTTTTCTCATGCTCCAAATGGGGTTACGAGTTACTTTCTTCTTAATGAAAAATATAATAACGCTGGCGTTCTCACAGATCGCTTTCGACCACTTCCAAGTTTTCTTGGTACTATTGGGAGTTCAATTCAAAATACTGAAGCTCTTGAACAATGTACAAGATCCTTCTAGCAGTCCCCGCTCGTGTGCCCCAGGAGTACCCGGGCTCATTTATATAGCATTATGTTCCTCAATATGCATTAAAACAAGAATTTGGTGGTTTTCTGGTCAATTCTCGCCTAAACAATCATAAGGTCGAAAAGAAAAAACGCATATTTTTAGTTAAAATGACCCCCAACTTTTGAATGATAAGTTTTATTTAAAAACTTTTTTCAGCAAAAAATCGAATTTATACACGAGGGCATCGCAATTGATTTAAGTCAGTCTGAAAAGGGAAGTAATTTATTGTAACTTTAGAAAGCATTTGGTGGTTTATTTGATACGGCCCGGTTGTTTTTTACGATGGTTGAGAGGGCTTATTTAGGTAGAGATAGTTATGGATTGTTGGTTCATTGGTTGTTCACGCTTTGCTATTTACTGGGACGGGTTTAGCTGTGTTCGCGGGGGGTTATGGAATTTAAGAGAATTTAGATTGGGTATTGGTCGTTGAGGAGGATTTAGTGAGGGGAGAGTTCGGATTGATTGGATTTTTTTGTTTTTTTGCGGGTGGCCTTGGGTGAGGGGATGATTGATTGTTGTTGTCGCGGGCGGTTTTGGTGGTTCGGCTATTTGGGGTTGACGGGAGCTGGAAGCAGCCACTTGGGCCGACCGCCGCTACGCGATCCAGCCTGCGTTAGAGTGGGATATGTTTGCAGCTGAGGTGTCGGATGCTAGTGCAAAGAGGCGGTACCAACGAGGCATGTGTTACAAATAGCTCAAAGGGGACGATTCTTATTGCGCCACAGTAATTAGTTTTAATTATTACACGCAAGACGGATGATTTTCTTAACCGAACCTTTCCTAATTTGCTTGCCACCGCCAGCAACTAATCCGCTATGCATAGCTAGGAACTACAACGAACTCAACCCATGGTCGGTCTGAAGTGACGCAGTTCGGCTCGATTCCGTTCTTGGTTGTTCAACCTTCTTTGTCATTTACTACGCGACCCGACGTTTAATGATGCTATGTTCAGCCGGGGCGCGGTAATTGAAATTAATTTCAAACATCACAAGAGAAAATTTCAACCAAATAAACTCATTAGTTGGCAAACTAATTTCAACCTTTTCAGGGACAAAACCCCCAACCAAAGAGAGTCGAGATATGGACAAATTATTTCGTTTGTTGGTTATTAAACATGTTTAGCCATTTACTCCGAGACGCGACCTTTAAAGCTATGCCATGTTGAGCCAGTGCGTGGGAATGTAAATGTTGATGAACGCAAGAGAAACTTCAAATTAACAAACTCTTTATATAGGCAAATTATGTTGTTCGTCCTGAAAAGGACGGATTTTAGTTGACGGGGAGAACATGGTTCCAATTGAACTTGGGCTTTTCACTCGGTCTTCTTGTACAGCAGGACAGCCTGAAAAATACATCACTCTGTGAAATGTTCACACCGGAAAAGTCTCATCAGCTCTGCGTCGTTGCGGATGGCCAGCTGCATGTGACGTGGTTATTTTGGTCGACGCGTTGTCACGGGTTGGTATTTCCTGCCATCTCGAGCACTTAATCGGCCAGGTATTTCACCACCGCAGCGAAATAGACGGGGGCTCCAGCAGCAACGCACTCGGTGTGGCGCAGTTACCGTTCCCGAGCAGACGGTGAATGCGACTGGTAACAGCAAACCGGTGCGATTCGTGCGGGACTTTGGCTTGCTCTTGAAGTTTCCTCGAGCTGCTACGTATCACAATGACTGCTAGCCATGCAAGGGCCTTTTTTATATAATGGCATCGGGTACCATTGAATGGAAGGAAGGTGGTAACACAAAGGCAATGCGAAACAAATTTTACAAAAGGGGACGGGCCTCACTAGTTGCGGCAGACAACAGCGAGGAAATGAAATCATCACGCTGTATGGTTTCGGATGTTAAATTCACATCACCTTATGTAAAAGAAAAATGCCCTTTTCAGTGACAAACCCCCCAACCAAAGAGAGTCGAGATATGGACATATATTTCGTTTGTTGGTTATTAAACATGTTTAGCCATTTACTCCGAGACGCGACTTTTAAAGCTATGCCATGTTGAGCCAGTGCGTGGGAATGTAAATGTTGATGAACGCAAGAGAAACTTCAAATTAACAAACTCTTTAGATAAGCAAATTATGTTGTTCGTCCTGAAAAGGACGGATTTTAGTTGACGGGGAGAACATGGTTCCAATTGAACTTGGGCTTTTCACTCGGTCTTCTTGTACAGCAGGACAGCCTGAAAAATACATCACTCTGTGAAATGTTCACACCGGAAAAGTTTCATCAGCTCTGCGTCGTTGCGGATGGCCAGCTGCATGTGACGTGGTATGATTTTGGTCGACGCGTTGTCACGGGTTGGTATATCCTGCCATCTCGAGCACTTCATCGGCCAGGTATTTCACCACCGCAGCGAAATAGACGGGGGCTCCAGCACCAACGCACTCGGTGTAGAGCCCTTCCATAGCAGACAGTGAATGCGAACGAGTGGGAGCTGCAATCCGGTGACGGTTCGTAGCCGAGCACCTACTCAACATCTTTGAGATCGCTGAAAGACTGAAGGAAAATTTCAACGTGTCCCCCTTAAATATCTTTTCCTGATGCATAGGAGACGTTCGTTACTTAAATATGAAGTCTGTGCTAGCAAAGTACTGTGTATTTGGTAAATTTACTCTGAAAAATCGGCATTATAAGACATCACCTCATATTTGCGTTAATTTCAATAGTTGAATGTTAAAAATCAATAGTTTTTAATATTTAAATCGAAGCGTAGAAAATGTTCCGATCGATTGGTGCAAACATTTTGAAAATCAATCGTGGAATGACTTAGTTATTAACGTTCAAAACCTATATATTTTTCGTGACGCTCCAAATTTTCGCAATTCGAACGTGTACCCCAGTATTGAAAACACAGACGTAGTCCTACGTCAAAATAGGTAAAGATTACTACAAGATGGAAATGTTTGTATATGTAAATACAACTTTGTACAAGACACCATGACTCGGAAACGTAACCTTTAGAAGTTATTAATTTCGCCGTGAAAAAGGCTTTTCCGACCACTGTGCAAACAATTTCGAAATTTGCCAAGAAATTCATGGTTTGGCAAGCGATGTGTACGTCCGGGATGCGAATTGCTCCATTCGTGACGACTTCAACCATGAATTGGCAGCCATCTATTCAGCAGCCATCATTCGCTCTGGTCGAACGGTGAGGAAAAATCTACTGCAGGTGAAAACGTGCGAGTCCAATTTCCAAGCCGAGGATTGTTTAGTCAAGATTTGACAGTTTTGAACGTTTGTTTCATTTCATTAAACAGTTTCACCAAATTAAAAAATGTCTGGAGAAAAGAACGACTCCAAGGGATCCGAATAGAAGCACATAAATTTGAAGGTGCTGGGACAATATAATGCAGTAGTGCAGTTCAAAATCAAGAAACACACTCCCCTGAGGAAATTGATGAACGCCTACTGCGATCGAGCGGGCTTGTCTATAGCCGTTCGATTCCGCTTAGATGGCCAGCCGACCAACGAAAACGATGCCCCGACAATGCTGGAAATGGAAGAACAGACGTTATAATATAAAATGATAATATGAGCAAGCCAAAATAATATATATCCGTAACTTAGCTGGTCATTCACTCATTGAAAGACTTCCGCTGTGGCAGCTTCTATAGGATTAAGAACCACTAAGAAAAAAAGTTGGTTTCACAATTAAAGTAAAAGAACACAATAAGCGTAGGTACAATATATATCTGACCTCCACTGGTTTGTTACTAAGATTAAAAATTAGATTTGTATTAATATCCTAATAGTCTTGGAAAAGCCGAAACAGTAATGCGAAATAAATTTCATATGAGTATGAATAGTGCCAAAAACGGAAACTTTAAAAAGCTACAACAAAACAATTGAATTTTCCGATAACTCTTGTCTGTCTGTCTGTCTGTCTGTCTGTCTGTCTGTCTGTCTGTCTGTCTGTCTGTCTGTCTGTCTGTCTGTCTGTCTGTCTGTCTGTCTGTCTGTCTGTCTGTCTGTCTGTCTGTCTGTCTGTCTGTCTGTCTGTCTGTCTGTCTGTCTGTCTGTCTGTCTGTCTGTCTGTCTGTCTGTCTGTCTGTCTGTCTGTCTGTCTGTCTGTCTGTCTGTCTGTCTGTCTGTCTGTCTGTCTGTCTGTCTGTCTGTCTGTCTGTCTGTCTGTCTGTCTGTCTGTCTGTCTGTCTGTCTGTCTGTCTGTCTGTCTGTCTGTCTGTCTGTCTGTCTGTCTGTCTGTCTGTCTGTCTGTCTGTCTGTCTGTCTGTCTGTCTGTCTGTCTGTCTGTCTGTCTGTCTGTCTGTCTGTCTGTCTGTCTGTCTGTCTGTCTGTCTGTCTGTCTGTCTGTCTGTCTGTCTGTCTGTCTGTCTGTCTGTCTGTCTGTCTGTCTGTCTGTCTGTCTGTCTGTCTGTCTGTCTGTCTGTCTGTCTGTCTGTCTGTCTGTCTGTCTGTCTGTCTGTCTGTCTGTCTGTCTGTCTGTCTGTCTGTCTGTCTGTCTGTCTGTCTGTCTGTCTGTCTGTCTGTCTGTCTGTCTGTCTGTCTGTCTGTCTGTCTGTCTGTCTGTCTGTCTGTCTGTCTGTCTGTCTGTCTGTCTGTCTGTCTGTCTGTCTGTCTGTCTGTCTGTCTGTCTGTCTGTCTGTATGTCTGTCTGTCTGTCTGTCTGTCTGTCTGTCTGTCTGTCTGTCTGTACCTTAGAGACTCGGGGGCTACTGATCCGATCGGCTTGAAATTTCGTATGGAGGAGTTTTTGAAACCGGGGAAGGTTTTTAAGATAGTAAGAGACCCCTCCCTTCTCTGTAAGGTTGGGCTCCCATACAAATGATACACACATTTCTGCATAACTCGAGAACTAATCAAGCAAAGGAAACCAAATTTTGCATGTGAGAGTTTTTAGAAGCAAGAAATGTTTTTTTATGGTAATTTGAGCCCCCTCTTTTTCCCCCTCTCTGGAAGGGGAGGCTCTCATATAAATAAAACAAAAATTTCTGCATAACTCGAGAACTAACCAAGCAAATGGAACTAAATTGGGCATCTAGGAGTTTTTGAAGGCAGGATTTCTCTTATGGTGGTTCGAAACCCCTCCACTCTCTGAAAAGGAGGCTCCCATATGGCTGTCCCACAATTGATACGTTTGCCTTCCGTTGACGTATAGGTGACAGAAAGCCTATGGGAAAACTTTCAAATTCACACAAATGCATCCGCAACGTATCAATTGTGGACCAGCCAATACAAATGAAACAGAAATGTCTGCATTACTCGAGAACTAATCAAGCAAATGGAACCAAATTTGGCATGTGAGGGTTTTTGGAGGCAAGATATTTTCTATGGTGGTTCGAGACCCCTTCCCTCTCTGGAGCGGGGCTCTCATACAAATGATACAGAAATTCAACCAAACATGAGCATTATCCGGCAACTGAAACACAAAATGTGTATTTCTCGAGTAAGCAGCATGTTCTGGTAGAAGTTTGAACCTCTTCTTAGTAAAGAATATAGAATGCTCTCAGTGCTATTTATGCACAAGAAGCTAATCTCAGGTTATGCAAGAGAAAATTACGTTCAAACTGACAGGATACGGCATAGTTCGAAGATAATGTTTTGTCTATGAAATGCTTCTACACGGAAAGAAAAACCATGGTAGAAACTAACGATCCGAGGGTTAATTTTAAAACCCACACCTCCGTTTTATTTTGCAGAATTCACACAATATTATTAACAAAACTTATTCCAAAATTAAAACCATAAAAACACCAGTTCTATTAAAATTTCATTCATTTAGTTGCAAGCGTAGCAAGGCTCGCACCGGGTTCAGCTAGTAACATATAAAATGGCATAGATAATGTTATAATATAAAGTGATAATAACCATTTCAATTGTATATACATGTTTACAGATTGTGGTCCTGCTGCAATGTATCATAACCACGAGAAAAAAATTGTTTAAAATTATTTTACCATACTTGAGAATTCCATGGATGATCTGAAATCATATACCGTATAAAGAATAGTATATCTACAATTTCAATGTGCTGCTGCTACAGTAGAAAAACGAATTGATGTGATAGGGTAACTGCCCCCATATTAATCTCATTGTTCCTATATTCATCCTACGATGAATCAAACAATTGGGCAGTTGAAGGATCGGTCTCGTTTTCTAATAATGTTTGCTTACGTTAAATAACTACAACAAACATTACTAACTTATCCTGTCACGTGTATATCGTTTTATTTCAAGTAGGATGCATTGCAAAGAGATGAGATTAATATAGGTACATCTTCCCTATATCCACAATGGAATTGATTCTTAGCTTCGGGTCTTGACAAAGAATCCCTACTGAGCCCTTGCGGCACGTCAAGCCGGCAAGTTCAGCTAAAGGGACCAAGTTTACATAAAGGAATGTCTACACAAACGTATCCTTCCGTTGCTGAGGCCCCATAAGGGCCCACAAATGTTTGGTCTGCCTTGACGACATGACTCTCCTCAAAACAGATGATGAAATGGTATAAGGAATATAAGATCAACTTCGTACCCAACACAGTCAAAACAGGTCAAGAATTGAAGGAAGCGTGGGTCAATGTACAAAAACTGGTCAGTTCTAATGTTTTATTCAAAATCTCATGGAGGGTCTTAAGAGAAAAGTAAGGGCATTAGGAGCGCAACTTTAATTAAGTGAACATGCCAAAACTTAGCAATGATGTTTTATTTTTACTCCGAAAATTCCAAGACAATTTGTTGAACGACGGACTTTTGATAAATCGCTTGGGGTGTTGGAATTTCAACGTGGATAACCTGTAGCCGTGCAAATTCAAAGAACGAGCCAAAATTTTGATTATGGCATAAAACAAAATGTAAAACTAAACCGGGCTTCAAATGGTGAGTTGACAACTTCGAAGGAGGATGCGGCCGACCTCTCGTCCTCACAAGTTCCTACCTCACGCCTCCACGAGTCATATGATCACAAAAGACTGCCAGCTGAAACATGGAGACGCTGGTTGGCGTAGCCTGGGCAATGTTGTCAATCTGACAATAGCGAAGTGAGGGGGTGCGACTGAAGGTCGTGTACCTTTAAATCATATTGTATATTTCCCATTCTCATTTTATCAATAATTTCAGCACGCTTTGGAATAATTTTTGCATTCCAAAACCATGTAAGAGCCGGGAGAAACACGACGGGCATCAAAGGCTCAATTTGTTTTTCAGCATTTCAGCATTACACTTAATTTAAAATTGCACTTCTGAATTTCAACTACTAGAAGACTGGCATGTGCTTATAAGCAATGTAAGATTATATTTTAATATTGTGTTTAGTGGCATTATGGTAAGATAAGCCATTTATTTCAGGAATCATCAAACCCGACTCTTCGTTCACTCCAATTGCTATCTTCGAAATGTTACTAGAACAGTATAAAAAAAAATTACTACATGTCTTTTAAAACAATATCTTTAATTGAAATTTTATCTTTGATATTTGGAATGATCTATTCTGTTTTCAGCTTTTCCAGGACAAGAAGGATATTAATTCATATCTAATTTTTATTTATTTTTTATTTTTATTTCAGTAACAATCCATTGGTAGTAACATTCAAGTTTGAAATTTGAATAAATTGGCATGTTTGTCTACAATGATATCCTAATATTTTGTGTACAAAATATACTAAATATTAAATAACATATAACAGGGAAAGGGAGGGACCATCAGGGCACCCAAGTAAAACGATTTGGATAGGGAGCATGGGACTGCCTCCTCCCTATTGTTAACATTTCGCGGAACGAGGGCGGGCTCTTCGACCCCATCTATTGGGTTTATTCTGTCAATCGAGGGCTCGATTCTAGTGCTGTGCGTGTGAACTTGCTTTTGGAAGGAGATTCTTTTCCCTATATTCGCGGGTTTCACGTAAGTGTCTGTGCTTACGAGCCCGCCCAAACGTTTTTGGCCCTTCATACAGGAGCTTGAAGATCACAAACAATATTAGAATCCTGATCAAATCGTTTTTCAGATTATTCCACTGCTATGGGAAGTTACCTTGCTACAATAGATGGTAGTTTTATATCATCATCATCATCAAAACAAAATGTAAAACTAAACCATCAAAACCCAAATAGGGTTTTGCTAGTTTGGGTGGGTACTTCCAGAAACTGAAGTCCGAATTTGATTAACATGTTATGTTTTGCACTGTGTTAACGGTTATAAAAGCAAAATTTAAGTCAATTTGATTATTTAATCTGAATTAATGTAACCAAAGCGTGTGATTACTTTCTTCCAAAAATCAATGATCTACGTAAGAAGGATGCATTTAATTTCGGCCTTTATTTTTCCCGCTAGCAAATCACACATCACACTTGCCTTGATTCAATACAGAATATTGCTTACCAACCCTCAAGACAAGAACGCAATGATGGTGGAGGCGGAACGTCAATGCTGGCGGAAAAGCCCAATTGGAGTAAGCTTCCTTGTAGGATAGAAAACTGGCTGGATCTAAGTCGATTCCAATTCGACATATCGACATCATAAGAGACAACTGTCAAACTTGTCGTTACCGTTCTGTATTCGTCCACATTGCATTTGTCTCTTGATTCTCATATATGAACACTGCAAACGCACCTGGCTTTTACGTTCCAGTGAACAATATTCATTCACATCATGTGTGTTTTCGTCGTTCTTTTTCGTTCCAGAACCCCAAAGTAACGATATCATTTGAAACATATACCATATCATGCCACCTGAGAAAAAGCACGCATGCCACAGTGCATGGCAATGTTTTAAGCTGCTTATCAACAATCCATGATCTATGCTGCCGTTATTAGTATAACTGTCCCATGTATATAGGGGATCCCTTAGTACATGGGACAATTATGCGAATAACTTCAGTATGCTTGTGCGAAGCGCTCATAGCATTCGGTACGGTAGAGTCAGTGCAGCGACTTTATTATCTTGCCGGCTTTATTTGAGTCTTTCTTTCTATCGGGAGATATGCTGCATTTGATCATACATACAAGACCAGCAAGAAAGAGTTGTGGATAGCGGGGGTGGTGGTGGCTTGTACAAAAGTGTTTTTTTTTTCCTGTCGGAAGTGTTAGATTGGCTGCAAATTTCAGAAAAGTTACTACCGAAAACCCTTTTTATTTTGTTAATTAAATGCGTGTCTTAGACCGTCGCAGGTTTTAAATGGGGAAAGGAGAATTAGCAATTCAACTAGACAATGAATACTTGTAAATCGTTTGAAATATGTACAGAGCTTCGGCAAGCCGTTCGTTCCTGACTGCTGCTGTTAATAAATCCATCTTGTTCAGCCATTTCACTAATAACCTAGTCGAGCCATTGGAGATGCTTATGAATCTTTCGGCACACTGGTAAATGTTCTAGAAAAATAACTTTTGTCGTACACACTTAATTTACATTACTGGGCTTGGTAATGAATTATCGAAGAAACAAATGCCGAGCTGGCTCGTGTATTCTGTCATCGATTTTGTACCAAATCTCAGTTGTTTTGACATTTCGATACAATGGAGTGGGCAGCCGGAGTCTTGGAGTGGGGGGGGGAGGTGTCTATAATTTATGATTGGTACATTCCACTCCAACAGTTGTAATGAATTTGACATGCCTTTCTCAAACAAACCATCTAGTGGAAAGCTTAACTGAATTGCATATTTTGTTATTCGTTTCATTGGATCATAAAGACTGGACTCGGAAAAAATGAGACACACAAAAATGATCACCGAAAATTCATTTTAAATCGGATACTTCTCAAATTTTCAGGGATTAAATAACTATATATTAACTATGTTGTGGCATAATTTATTTATTGAATTTCCTCCCCCAAGATGAATGCTCGTACATTTCTCTTAACACTGCTCATGAGATCTTGGGCGAGGCTTTGTCCATCTTCCTTACACAATTTCTCCCAGTTTTTCTTCCAAGCTTCATCGGTTTTGAATGTTTTTCCGCTTTTCTTCAACTTCTTCTTCATTATCGCCCAAAACTTTTCGATTCGACGAAGTTCTGGTGTATTTCGCGGGTTCGCCTCCTTCGGGACCACATTAACGCCCTTCGCTTCGTACCAATCCATTACAGGCTTGGCGTAATGGCGCGAAGCGAGATCCGGCCAGAAAAGCGTGGAACCACGGTGAAAGCGGAGGAAGGGCAGCAAGCGCTTCTGCAAGCATTCCTCTCGATAAATCTGCCCGTTTATGGTGCCGGTTGTAACGAACGGCTTGCTGTACCGTCCGCACTCGCAGATCGCCTGCCACAACAGGTACTTCTTCGCGAGTTTGTCCATCTTTCTCTTCCGGAACTTTTCCGGAACCTCCATGCGGGACGTACCGACAAAAAACTCGAGGCCGGGGATTTGTTTGGTGTTCGCCTTGATATATGTCTCGTCGTCCATGACGAGACAGCCTGGCTTGAACTGCTACTCACGGTACAGCTTCCGCGCACGCAATTTGGCCACCGTGTTTTGCTTGTCAGTCCGGTTTGACGCCTTCCTGAACTTAAAAACACGTAGCCCAGCCTGCTTCATGGTCTGCTGGACGAACCACTTCGACGAATTGACCGTTTTGGCCACGTCTCGGGTGGAAAGGTTCGAGTTATTCTTAAAGTACTGCTTTATCTTCCGCGCCTTCTCTGGGTATTCCGTTTTCGGTTTTCGGCCGCTTCCAGCACGCCGCTCGATGGTCTTCGTCTCCTGGAACATCTTCACAACGCGGGACACGGTGGAATGGTGGATTCCAAGCCTTTTGCCGATCCATCTGTGCGACTGACCAGGATTATCGATCACCGCGCCCAAGATTTGCTGGCGTAGCTCTTCTTGTTTCGAATGCATCTTGAAAACTACTTGACAAATCGCAATAAAATTTTGCACACAAAAACATAACACTCTAAACTAGTATTACTTGAAATTTCATTAATTTTTACCTACGCGATAAAAAGTTACACCCAAAACAAAGTGTCGCATTTTTTCCGAATCCAACCTTTACTGCTGGAAGGAGATTTTCTAATTCCCGTTAGACGAAATTCACGCCAACTCGTCTTCTTGATTGGCAGCACTTTCTCGGAATCCAATCAAACTTTGTGGGTGTGTAGACTATGTCTTTTCAAGCAACTTTGCATACTTTGTTTTTTCAAAATTTATCTACTACCTCTTGAAAAGGGCTTAAGTTTTTTGATCGATTTTTTTTTAATCATCATAACTCAAAAAGCAAAAGACTTACAAAAAAGTGATGTATGGGTGACTTTTAGAAAATCGTCTAAATTTAAAAAGTGATGTAAAATCGATTCTTACACGCTAAAAAAAAAATTAAAATTTAAAGACAATTTGCAAATAAAGGCTATCTTAGAATTGGACGAAAGTTTTTCTTAATAAAGGAAATATAATTGTCGAAATGTTTGCCATTTTAAGGAAAAAAAAAAAGATTTTCTAACTACAAATTTTTCATGTCAACATAACTCAAAAAGGACAAGACTTACAAAAAAGTGATGTATGCGTGACTTTTAGAAAATTGTCTGAACTTTTATGAAAAAATATGAGCACTTTCAAGGAATTTTTTTTTCTTACAACATCTTTTTCATGTCCTATTTTTACCGTGTATCGCGCCAACTCGTCTTACTTATAATTTGGTCCTAAAACCTTGCAGAATCCAATTAAATTTAATTATAATGACAATTTGGATTTTTAAGAGTCTTTGAATGTTTGAAAAATTAAGGCTACCATTTGTAAAGGGCTTATTTTTAAATTTATTGAAAGTTGCTTGAAAAGACATAGTCTACACACCCGCAAAGTTTCATTGGATTCTAAGAGGGTGCTGCCAAACACTGAGTTGGCGTGAAATTCGTCGTAAGTGTCTCGCGTAAGTGTCTCTGCTCACGTGCCTGCCCAATCCTTTTTGGCCTACAGCAATATGTTGAGTTACGTATTATGCATTTTTAAATAATTTGGCATCGGAAAACAAATTTCGTTTTGCGAGGAAAATTTTCACGGGTACCACGTTCGGTTGAGCTCAAATATTGTGTAGGGTCATATCTTGGGGTAATGAAACTTGTGAGTAAATTCGTTTTTTGAAACTCGAAAATGTCATTTTCATTGGCACACTAGTATGAATAATAAGCCAGCAATCAACGAAATTCCGATCGAAATAAATCTTAGAAGCAACTTTTTTATAAACCGTCGGATGATGACAGCAGAAATGTTACGTTGCCTTTAGAAAACAGTACAAAAATGTCATGACATTTTCTCCCATGCCAGTTTACTTTATCGTGCGTTCAATTTGGGTAATGAAAAATATAAAATGGTATGGAAATATTGTCAAAATACAGTACATTAACCACCACTGCTGGCATATTTTGGTTGATATAGCAATTAGCAAAAGCAGTTAATGGGAGATTGGTGAGATCATTTTATATTTCATATTAATATGACATTCATATTCAATTTTCTACTGAATTGTATTTCTGTGTATATATGTATATGTGTTGGAGCTGGCTCAAGTTGGCTAGCCGAAATCGGTCTACTAGAGAGTTCCGGGAATTAGGACTTTTAAAACAAATGGCTTAAGCGCCACCTCAACAGAGGACCACTTGTCGATTTGGCGGCCCGGCAACTCAAACCTCAGGGCGAGTTCAAATGAAACACAAATGCATGGAATGAACTCGTAGACGAAAAGATCTCGAGCTTCCAGAAGGAACTAACCCAACCGTATAAAAAAAAATCTTATCAGAAGAAAGCTTCTCACCGAAACAAAAGCACCGGAGGCCTATTCTCATCACAGGTCAAGTTCTTTCCGAACACCTCGATTTCCACGCTTCACGACAAGAATGGAGGACTGAGATTTCCAAGCAAGTCCAACCCAACAAACAAACTAGAGCAGTAAATAAGCATAGATACTTTATTAAAGCTGAATAACGACTTTCGTAGCTGAATACAAAATTTGGCTGAAATATAAACGGTATAACCATGTTCTCAATTGAAACGTTAACATTAATTCAAGTGTTTCATTTTGTTTGAATAACATGCTTAGTAAAAGCTATTTTAGTATTTATATGTAACTTAATGTACACAGTTCAACAAATAGATGAATAACAGTTTATTAATCCGTTTAAACACCGTATAGCATAGCTAATAAAACCTGATATTGAATTGAATAATAGCTATAATGTACATCACTATTCAACTGATCCAATTATAAGCTGATGAAAAATAATACATAAGCTTTACAGAGGTGTCTTAATTGACTTTTATTCAACCACTGAACAATTAGTTGAAATACAGTTCATGCCTCTAATGCAACGCCTTTTAACTAGCTTTGCCAATTAAACCTTA
Source organism: Aedes koreicus (assembly GCA_024533555.2). Taxonomy (NCBI): domain Eukaryota; kingdom Metazoa; phylum Arthropoda; class Insecta; order Diptera; family Culicidae; genus Aedes; species Aedes koreicus. The sequence continues at coordinate 137,090 of JAHHFK020004863.1, forward strand.
TATTTAGTTGAATAATAGCTGTAGTTTAAGAAATAGTCAGCAAAATAAACTACAATTAAAATAAAAGTCTTTAAAATGCCGTAGTAAAACATCAGAAAACATTGTCATATCTTTTAATCGTCTCTTGTTCAACATGCCCTTGTCACTTAGTAAAACCGTACATCCAATATCTAAGCTTGTGTACTGCTTGCTAATTCAGACGTTTAATAACAACATTAAGAAGGTTGAGCACTGATGTTGCTTATTTACAGACAACGCTATACATAGAATATCGATGTAGCTCAATTAAAGCATCACTCTAGCTACTATTCAATTTATAATATTGAGCTTATATAGACGATTATTTTATACTTCATTCAATTCTAGGATAGCGCATTTTGTATGTCACGTAGTTGAGGATACGAAAGTTGATGGTTCAAATCTCGCTAATATATGTTACATAATATTTCTTTTAATGTACATGTATAATAATATCAAATTAATTAAGCATAGTATAAAATGACTTTATCGTATGGAAAATCATACAAAAAAAACCGAAGAATGTTTTTATGAGAATCTAAAAAAGTTGAACAAAATTTCTATAAAAGACACCACGGCTTATTTAATATGCTTAATGATTTTGAAGAAAAATGTCATCATGACTATTAATTAACAAGGAGAGAATATATTATTCTTAAAAAAAACTCGCTTAGCTCAACAAAGGTCACTTCGAATCTCGGAATTACCCTTAAGTTCTGTGCAGCACTTAAACAGCTCCATTGCTGCAAACTTGCTTCTCAAGCATATGCAATTGGCAGTGTCCAAAAGCACTTAACGACAGCTTATTAACTTCTCCAAATTTGTGTGAATAATGCCTGAACAATAGTTGTGATTTAAAATAGTTCAGGGATTATTCAACAAGCTGCTTAATTAAATCGCCATAATGATGTTTCTTTAATGATTTATTGTTTGTTGGGAACTTGGAGTGCAACTAACAAAGAATATATACAACAAAACGTCGAAACGTGAGAAGCCTCTTGTGTTCAGTACAACTACATGACGGGAACTTTCTAATCTAACAATTAATTGTACACTAACTAAAATTTTACCTGAAATGACTGTCTTGACGTGCCGCAAGGGCTCAGTAGGGATTCTTTGTCCAGAGCCGAAGCTAAGAGTCAGTTCCATTGTGGTTATATCACATAAATAAGTTTTTCCATAGTATTTATCTACAAATTTTAGCATGAAGCAACATGACAAACAATAGAGGTTAAATTTGTTTTTCTGCATTTCAGCATGGAGAAGCTGGATGGCGTAGGCTGGCAATGTTGTAAATTTGACAATAGCGTATTGAGTGACTGCGACTGAAGATCCTGTACAAGCAGGGTATATGTTCCATTCTCATTTAATTAATAATTTCAGCACGCTTTGAGATCATCCTTGCATTTCAAATTACTTTTGCATTTATGAGCATGGAGTACCACGACAATTTAATGCTTGTAATGCTCAATTTGTTTTTCTGCAGTTTAGCATAACAGTGATACGGTGTTAAAATTATATTTCTGAATTTCAACTACTATTCCATAGAAGACTGGCATGTGATTATAAGCAGTATACACTGAGTGAACAAATCGAGAGGAATTCATTCGAATATCGTATGGAAATTTGCCACAAGATATTGTAGCAAATTTCATACGATTCTCCAATGGAAAGAAGTTCATAGGACGATCGTATGAAAATTTCCCTCACAAAAAAGAAGTGGCGGGGGGTTGAAACAAGAACAGGGGGGACCCAAAATAAGGAGGACCACGCGCGGGATGAGTGGTGTAGAGTGAGTGTATATGAGGGATGTTTTTTTCGAGAAATATATAAGTATTATTGTGGGGGTATGTGTTTTCTGCCTTGGTTGTGGGTTTTATGGTTCGGTGAATAAATATTGGGAACCCGGGAACAACTTGACACTTCTAGTACATTGTCACTGAAACTCAAAAATTTGGTCCGGTGGTACTGTCAAACCGAAAAAAATCTAGCTTATCTTCTAAAAAGGTCGGAATGCGGATATGACATGCGATATTGTGTGCGATTAAAAATGTTAATGTAAAGTTTGTTACATTTTACGCTTGCAATGAACACGGAATCAGTGGAAACATAAAAGTGTGTCGTACATGATTACATCACGCACTGAAGGGAGGGAGAGGTATTAAGTGTGACAATTGGTACAAAATTTTGAACTGCTTCATATAAAACGCAAAGGGGAAGAGGGAGCCGATTAGCGTTTCCTAAGGGGAGCTGTCAATCATCATTTGCGCAAGAGTTTCAAGGGATCGTTCAAACATGAAGTCCATTATTTTTGAACATTTGTTTGTTAGCCGTTTGAATATTTTTGAAAGCGAAATAACGTCTTGGAGGCAAAAGCGATTGTTAGTTTGTTTGCCAAACCAGTGATATAAAGTTCTTTGTGTAGAGCAAATTTTTTTTTTTTTTTAAATTTAACGTCATTCATAGATATTCCATGTAACAGATTAAGTCATATCGATGGTTTTTCATTAAGTGTTGCAGAGCTCCCCATTCATTCTTTTTCGAACTAGGTATTTATAAACAAGATATACTGGTACCAGTCAAAATCTGGAAAATCTACATCCGAAAATCGATTTGTCTCGAGAATTATATGCGATACCTTAAGTCGGAGATATTCCTGAAAAAAAAATTCTCTTAGACGAATCTAGCATCCAGAAACAAGCAGCTACTCGATCAGATTGATACGAGTGCAGTTACAGTTCATCAGAGGTGTCTAGGATTCGTTCTAATATTATGTAACGCAATTTTCGGCAATTCTCAACTCTCTCTCTCCCTCACGTATCAAGATAGTAAATATATAGATGAATTTTGATATCCGCTTCCTCCCAACGTAAATATAATTCTTTTTCATGAAGTACCTCAGTAAAACAAGCAAAAAAAAAAACATTGTTTAAACGGTTTCTATGGCCAATCAATAACCTTCAATTATTCTCAGATTCATTGGATACAATACATCGCGCGACTGTCACAGTGTTCACAAAATGCAACGTGGTGTAACACTTTCGAAACAAACAACCGTGGTTGAGGAAACGCCGCGGTTGTACCTTTGCTCGGAGGAAAGCCGCGTGAAAAATGTATTACAATATTTAAATTACTTATAACTGAAGTTATACCGTGAATATAGAAATAGACTCTTTTGATATGGTACGCTTGCTTGTTGTTTTGCAACCACTCATGACGCAACAAAAACATGCTGCTCCGAATAGAAAAATCGGTGCATCTGCCAGGGACGACCCCAATGTTTACGTTGCGGGCGACATCTACGATTTGCAAGTGGTTACACGAAACTAAGTTAATCTGTCATGTTGTGGGGGGGTTGAGGTTTTTTTTAAAATTTTTGGGTTTGGTGGTATTTTGATTTGATACTACATTTTTTTTGGGGGTATTAACACCCGGGTCGCGCTCTCCCCCTGCTTTTTTTTTCTTGGGGGGATATTTTGTTATAACAAAAAAAAAAAAAAAAAATTTTTTTTTTTTTTTTTAATTTTTTTTTCGTTGTTTGGGCTGGTCTTCTTTTTTTTCTTCTTTTTCTGGGCTATTAATATATTAATAATTATTTTTTTTTTTTTTTGTGTTACACTCCCGGGGGGGGTCATTTATTTGTGATATATATATTTTATTTGTGGTAAATCATACAATCAAATGGTAAGGGGGAATACAGGGTGCCAGACGAAGTGAGGCTGGATGAGGGATTCGTGGTTATCTGGCCCAAGTTATGGATGACAACTATGCCTTCCTTGATAGAAATCATCAGATCGAGATCATTTCCTGTAATAAGAGCGTTTCGTTGGAAAAAGACTCTCCGTGGGTTTCGTCTAAGTGCTTCTGCTTACCGTACCCCCCCCCCCCCCCCCTTTTGGCCTTTTCTACAACGGAATAGTGAGGATTACAGGTATGTACTGTTTGATCTTACCATTAGGAACTGTACGCCATGGCAAGTCCTGCACTGGTGGTGGCTTCCTATCACATCACATCACTAACTAAAATTTTACCAACATTTGAAAAACACATTTATTGACTTGCAAAAGAAAACATATTAACAACTGCCATAGGGATACCCTAACCTACACAGAAAAAAAATCATGTAGTAAATAAAAACTATCATTTTACTTGACTATGTCTATCTTCAAAACTACCATGAAATTTCAGTCAAATTTACTACTTTTGTGGTTAAATCTTCAGCATTTCTGGTATATTTGACAGACCTCATATTGATATCAACCGCACCATGGTTGATCTGATCGCAGGCATGGTAAAATCAAACGCATTTATAGTCAGCTGAAAATTATTGGTGTTTGCGCTTAATTTAACCCTCGAAATGGTAGTTTCTACTGCGGTTATTTTTTGCGTGTAGTCACTAGCTGTGCGGATTTAAAAAAAAAGAAGCTATTTTTAGATTGCTCTTTCCCTTTTTCCTACTCTCTAGCGGTGCGGTTTTTAAAAAAAAGCTACGACTTGGCACCCTTTTGTGCTTGAAAATGAAAATGAAATGAATAATGAAATATTGAAATTTTTCGAGAAAACGACGCAGCAAATGCAAAACACGTCAGTTTTAAAGCACGGCTTGCTGCGATCTTTTCTAAGAAGCTTCGTGTTGCGTTGAAAATCTTTGAAGATATGCTGGTGCGCTGTTGGTATATTTCAAAACACGTGTTGAAATCCGTATACTTTGTGCCGGTGGAAAGTTAGACGTATAAAACATTAAAAAATGCATATTAACGAATGTGATAAAAATAAGACAAGGAGCGAATGCAAAAACATAATTTATTGTACAAGGTAACTAATAACTTATTGACACAATTTTTACTAAGTAATAGTCTGCTTTATATAACAATGCGATTCGTCACTGAATACAGATAGCTCTATGGCTAACAGCTTCGATGTTCAGCCAACTTTCGTTCGTTGCACTAAACCCGTAGCCTACTTAGTTAAAAGTTTTTGTTATAAGGGCATCTTCAGCGGCGGTCTTTTTTTTAACTTAATTGTTTATTTATAAGGCTCAAGTGCCACAGGCATAACGGAGCCGAGTTCTTTTTCATTTTTACAAGGATAATATCTTACTTACTAGGTTAGTTTTGGAAAGCCGAAAAACTCGCGGCTTGGTCGAGGTTAGAGATTACAATGATTCGGGAAGGAAGGGGGAAGTCAGCGGAGGTCTATTTTTAGATCAACTTTATACCTGATTTACATAAGCGAAACTTGAATTGAACTAGCTAGAATAGACCAACTTTGAGTTCCACGAACCGGTGTTGTATTTCTTGTTGTTAAACCCGCCAACACCTGTCATCCTGTCGATCATTCAACATCAGAGATCAGAAGTTTTTTTTTTCAGAGATCGCAAAATTTTTACAAACATTTTGCCATTGATTGGTTTGACCAAATAATTTTTAATACCAGTAGTGCGTCATTAGCTGACGACAAGGAATACTTGTTCTTTCGTTTGGCTGAAGGTGAGTGTGTGAATGCATGCATTTCATTAAAACGATATTAGATAATGCTGATTTGTAGTTTGGCAGCGGATAAACAAGAGTCGAAATGGAGAGGGTCACATCCTGGATGACGCCCCAACGTCGACCGTGATTTCCGTTCCGGTCATCAGAAGCTGTTCCAAACCTACAACGAGAAGCATTTTCTGCGTTTCCGCATGCCAAGGGAGGTGTTCCTGAACATTATGCGACAACTAGAGTCAACTAGAAGCTTCTCCAAAATGTATCTATATGAGCTATATGCAAGTGCTTATCATGACCAATCTATCAATAAACCGATTGTTTACTTTGAAGTCTTCATTACTTTTCATTTCCGAGCAATCGAAATACTATTCGGAATCTCGGAACCTCCGCATTTCGATCTAGTCAGAATTTTCCGGAAAATGCAGTGGCTGTAAATAAAAAGGCAAGCTTTCGTTATTTAGGACTGAAACGAAAAGGCAATTCACTAGCACCGGGAGCAACTTGAGGTAATTATCAGCATCCGAGGCAAGCAACACAACTTGTTGTCCGCCGCCAGCATCACACGCAGCAAACACGGTTACTTTTTGGCTCACAAATATACCTCAGAATATACTCAATAAAATTGAGTTATTGTTCAGTAAAAGCTGAAATTTTACTCAATACAGCAACCAGGGTCATACAATTTCAATTTCAATTGAAAATCGTCATGGGACGATAAACTTAAAATTCATCCCTTTCAATTGAAACACAATATCTTCTTTTGACAGCCACTTTTTAGTCAGCTTCAGCAAAACAATCTTCAAACAAACAATTTCGATAAGTTTTGGGTTGGAGAGGATGCAATACGTGCTGAATTTCATAACTGAGGTATTCTTTATTTTTAAGACTACCATCAGTGCCTTCAGCTAATTGAGTTATAGCATCGAAACCAATAATCACCCATTTTATGAAATGATAAATGGAATTGCTGATATTTATGTCACTTTCATGCGATCTCTGTTGTGTTCACAGCTCAAATGTTACAAATGTAATTTCAATATGTCTCCGCAGTATCAGACAGAAACGCGCTTGCCAGCTCGGAGAGCTTTTTGTAGAGCAAAGTTACAGCAATGCGTGCATCGTTAAATGACAATTCTTCTAGCAACACTGGCACGCATGTTTTGTTCGCCAACCACTGCTCGGGTGGGGAGATGAAATCAAATCAATTTCAACGAAGTTGATTCACGGTCGTTCACCACGTCGTTTGAAGCAAGCTTGAATATCAATTGAAACGCTTTTGACGGTGGCTAGATCGCACATGAATTTAAGCTTACTCACGTTTGACAAGATTTGAATTGGGAGTATATCGGTGAAAGTAAGATTCATTCACTGCACGAAAGCTAATTGAAATGGAGTGAAATGAAGACAAAAGCTATTCATTTTCATTTAGGGGAGAACCCGAAGAACTGTCGAAGGGGGAGGGGACGGGCAAGTAAACTTCAAAAATCAGCATTTGACATTTTGTTGTCAAAATTAGCTAGGGGCATGTAAAAGGCATATGAAGTTCGTGGAGGACTGAAAAATTGTTCAATTGCACGAAATTGAGTCGTAATTCCATACAAATTGATCGTAATTCCATACAAACTGAGTCAAACATTTTGCACAATTGGGTGTACAATAAGCTACATCACAATAAGCATTAAAACATTATTGAATTTATGTATTGTGCAATGAAATATTCCAACCGATATCTGATCAAAAGCCCCCTCGAAATTAATTTACATTTGAAATGTCAGCCCAGTTACCGAGCAGCATCCGCTAACTGGGCTGTGCACTTAGCTCAGTTAGCGAACGGTTGCTGTTATAGGTATTATCAAGTAACGTGTAGTGTTCTGGAACGGTATTTTTCTTGTTCCAAATTGCTGCAAGAATAGATCAAAACATATACCAGTTTTAAATAGATCCAGTATAAAACAAAATTTACAAGACCGGCGCAGCGATGTTTTTGCGTTTGGTCTACAACAATAAATCCAATCCACGATTTGGATCGCCGTTGAAGGTGCCCTAAGGTTGAGCTTTCAAAGCTGAACACGGATTAAGGTATGCCGATGATTTGTTATTATCGAAATTTTGTATGTTTTTTTTTTTTTATTTTTTTTTTTTTTACACAAGAGCTCCATAGAAGAAAATAAGCCTCGGCAAAAATTTCGTCTTGCTTCTATATGTGGGTGCGGCCCCATTTTTTGTGGGGGCCTAAATATAGGCCCATTTTTTTAAAGTACCCACGAACGAAATTCGACTGTAATAATAAATACAATCGCAATTATTGAAAGGAAAAAATGTGAGAAGCTACGAACATAGTCTTATTTAAAACTATACAAACGCAACGTAATCCGATTAAAGCCAGTCAAAGCAATTTAAGACCTATAAAAACTACCCGGTAACCAGCCCACTCACAAACCCCTCTGATCGTGAACCCTACAAAAATCTCGTCCCGACAATGCAAACCCTCTACACTGTTCTCCTCGCAACGTTCTAGCCGTACACTGCTGCCGATCATCGCTGTCTTCACGTGTCACACTGCGCCTGCTGTCCACGCCATTTGCCACCGAGGGTGTAACCGACCGTTCTCTCGAGAATCTCGAACGGAACGAGCTAAGGTAGGACACAGCATCGCGCCTTTCCGTTTCTTCGTCATCTTCCTCAATCGTTGATTCCGCCCTGTCGAATGGCACATTCAACCGGGATCGCTGTGGCACCGAAGGTTCGCGCTGTCGTTGACTTGGCTGATCAGTCTGATCCGGACCAGCAGATGCAGCTTGTCTGGTACTCAAGCTGGGGTAGTATTTCAACCCCAAACGGCAGATCAAATCGGCAATAATGAAGCTCCCCAACGCAACACTAAGTCGAACAACGTCTGAGTTGAATAGATCCAGTAGGTTGCCCAGAAGATTCCCTGGAACTGCCAAGATGAAAAAAATTCGGATAAATTTATCCGCCCCGACAAAAGACAGGCAAATCATTCCAAAAATAAGGTAGCAACAATGAATCACGATAGTGTTCATCTTCATGAGAAAGTATTCACTGCCGCCGACCTTCTCTGTGATCCAAGCCAATTTATGGTCGAAGTCTTTTTGCAGTGCACCAATCATGTCCAACATATTAGCGACCGTGTTGTTGATCTTCTCCAACTGCCCCAAAGTATATTTGTATTGTTCTTCAGCGGCTTGGTGATGCGAAGCGAAGTGTTCGCTGGTTTCGTCAATTTTTCCTGCGATGGTCGCTGCACTCCTTTGCAAATTTTCCATATCCGAAAGTAACGAAGCATGGTTTAATTTACTTCGCTTCGTCTGCATTTCTAGCTGTTTAATGCTATCATCAATCCTACTCCGTAATTCTGTTAATAGAACAGCAACTTCTTGTTGCCCTGCCCGAATCAAAGCTTTTTCCCTTACCAGATCCCTGAAATTAGATTCAACCTTGGCTCTATGCACCTCAGAGAGTCGCATTATATCGCCCTGTTGGCTGATTATCCTATCGTTGTTGGCGGACATCTCGTCAATTGCTTCCTGTGTGACGCTGTGAAGTTCCTTCTGGTTTTCCGCCAACTGTCCCATCATTTCAATTTGCTCGTGAGCAGTATTCATTAGCTTGTTGACCGTCAGTTCGGTAAGTCCCCGGAATTGATCGTGCCTGACGCTAGCACATACGGCTTTTGCGCGATTTGTAACCAAGTGGTATGCATTCCACGTATCCGGATCCATCTCCTTGGTGCAGTCCTTCAACGACATCTGCTCGGTGCAGAGGAAGACTTTTCGACCTTCCGAGTCCGACTGGCAGTTTAGCAGCATGACGGCCAGTTTACCAATCTGCTCCGCATTAAGGCGTTCGCAGGAATTTTTCAGTTTCAAAATCACCCTATGATGACACAGATCCAATTTGGAAAGGTTCGTTCCAATCCATTTGGAAGCCTCACGGATAAAGGTCTCATCGCTTTCGGAGAGTTCGTACGGAACTGCCGGATATGCATCCAATGAGGTGTTTTCTGAAAAATAAAATACTTGCTGAACATGACCAAGTGTGTAAATTTGGGAAATTGTAAACGTTGGTCAAACGTTTTACATATTCAGGATCAAACATGTTTGTGCTGGGATGAGGTTCTCACCCTGCTGTTCCGAAGGCCAGATGTATTCTATAAAGGATCCACGCACTCCGAATGGTGCCAATAGAAGGTAAATAAATACCAATAATCTAAAAAAGAGTGTTTTAATTTATAAAATATTCTATTCAGGCAATTTTCAAACATACTCACCGAATTTTCCCCATCCTGATAGAAACCATATTCGGCACACGCGTACCAGTGATCACCCAAGTGGTCGGCAGTGCGTTTGTTTTGATGAGTGGATTTAAAAATAGATCCCCCCCTTTGACTGCGTTCGATGTGCGAGCTATTCCTAATAAAAGTGCTACTTGCTACTTAAACCCACATAGGGTGAAAAAAGTACCTAGAATTTATTTCGACACATCTTTCGTGAAAAACACAAATGATCACTATTTGTTTACTAGCAGCAGTGCATAAGAATTCAAACTGAACCGAACCAAAAATTAAAATGAAGCGAGAAGACTTTGCGCGTAAATCTTCTGGCTGGCGAAAATCTATCACTCTGGACGATGCAACATGTTTTGATTATAAGTAGTTCTCTCATTGCCATGGAACTGTCGAGCGGCGAACAGATTTTGACAGCATGACATACATATACGATCAGCTGGTTTCTCGAGATAGTAGTGAGTACCGTCTGCTGGCGGGGCATCAGCAAGAAAAAAGGATGCGCTGCAATCGCTTATAAATTTCCTATGGTTATTTTTCTTAACGACCTATTTGGGGTATCATCCAAACCATTAAAGAAATGATTGGAGGATTTGTGATATCGTTCGTTTAAGGCAATTTTTTATCAGGGATGTTACTTATAATGTTTTAGAATTATTCGACATTGAAGTAAATTGAATATGTAAATAAAAATGAGTAGGCACTGGTGACGAGTGAACGTGTTTTCCTTTGGTTTTTTTTTCAGTAATTTTCATTAGTTTCATAATTGTTTTACTACTTGGATACATTTCTTTTGAAAGAGTAGATCGATAAATTTGTTTTGGATTTTGTCGCGTGTGAAATGGTTGCGTTTGCTATCGATGAATCGACATTATTATACAAGCACAAACAACGGATAGTGGTCGTAAAGAAGTAGACAATGTGGAAACTGCCTAGTGCAAGATATTTACTGATGTATTTTTCAAGTGTGCCGAATAATCCGCATACAGAGACCCAGTTTAAAATACTACAGCAGATATCCTGTGTGAGCCATGGTGATGCCCGCATAACGAAAAACTAATTTCCATATAGGATATGTGACCCTTGAGTCAGCCTATTATGCAACGAACGATTACATTTTTTAATATAACTCATAAAGTTTTTAAGCTGTAAGCAAGATTCAACTAGTGATACACTTGCTAAGATAAGTTTGATAAGACATTTGGTAGTATGTAGCACGAAAAGTTACACAACTCTTTTTATAAAGTCAGAAACTTTCGAGAAATATGGATTTAATGTCCGTCTATAAGCACCAAATTGGGTCTATTCGTGGATGCAACTTAGTCCCATTCGATAGATTTATTACTAAATACAGTCTTTGTACGATTTTTTTTCTAATTTTATGAAATAAGGCATTGCCAGCTATATTCGTTTTACTTAAAACAAAAATTCACAAAACAAACTAAAATAAAACTGCTTCGAAAAACTTAAGTGATGTTCATATATGGTTTATCAGCCATTCAATAATGAAAACGTTATAATTCACTATACAATAATTTTGTTCCTTCGGTTTGTGTTTAGATGAGCCACTTTATATTCAAACAACCGCAAACTCATGCAATTCCACTTCAAATTTTACCAATGACAACCTTTTTACTTTGTTATTGATACAACAGGCCATAGTTGGGAGCATACATTGGGTCTACGATTTTCTTGTAAAATCATTGTTATTTTAGCTAGGTGAACAGTTTGTTTTTAACGTGTAACTATTTTCTGTACATCCAGATTGCATTACTCGCTTTATCGATTCAATTAAGCCTAATTTAGATCACTTGAAGATCGTGTAGATCATCTGTTCAGCTTAACCAGTGAAATCATGATGCCCCAAAAGTTCAAGAAATCGAAAAATACGCGGAAGTGAATAACTAGAAGTTGATGTATATTGTCTCAATTGCTTCGGATTACATTGGTCATCCTAATAGCAACATGATTTGGTTGATTATCGCTAAATTAATGACATATTTGGTACATAGGCCGAATGAAGGTGATAGGCTAACATTACATCCCGTTACCCTAGTCAAAACTATATTTCGAATGTAAGATATATTATCACATTTTATGCTATTGTTATCAAATAGTTTAATCTCGTTTTCACCATACAATGTCTACATTAACACATATTGTTAATGTTTGCCATATTGTCATTAAAAGGTTTTTTTTATTGTCTTCACTCGGTTTGGATTATATACCAACTTTTTGGGATAGAGTACAGCAAAAATTTTTTTCGTGAAAATTGCCATTTTTTATGGTAGCCTAACTTAACCGCCTATTCAGCATATTGTTAATTCACACTTTATCATCTGACATATTGTTGAAACTATAAAGGAGCTTGTTAGTTTATAGTTGTCAACTATAAGGGTAAATTAACAAAAACTATAAGGGTAAATGTCGTAACAATAACGGAAACGGTCGTCAACAATAAGGGAAATAGTCCAGAAAAGGTTTGTGATTATGCGGGTGGTGAAGCAAATTGGCGCTGTTCTACTTTTTTTCGGGCGGACATCGGAGCTGAAGCTTTCAATGAAAGCACGCCAAGAAATACGATAAAGACCCGGATCGGAATGACGACTGTCTGTAGACATCTACAGTTTTCTCACTTTTGAAAACGAAGCGAAGGCCACATCTCCCGTTCGTTGTAAGGTCTGTATCCACATTAATCCGGACACCTTCAAATCATTGTAACTTTTGAAATATTGCACGTAGGAATGAAATATTTCACTGTGGTATAGCTGAGAGTCGATGATGAAATGTGATTGATGTTTACATTTCATGTTTAGTATTCAAGATGGCGACGAAAGAAAAACAAGTGCGCGAGCGAATTTTGTACGGGCGTACGGCAAATCCTGACTTGTCAATACGGGACCTTGCAAAAACATTGGATTTGTCTAAATTTACTGTTCACGATGTGCTCAAATCATTTTCGAAACGATTGAGGGTGAAGAGGAAACCGAGAAGTGACAAAAAAATTGGACGCGCTGATCCCGTCATGGACCGAAAGGTGAAAAGGATATTAACGAAAAACCCAAATCTCTCCATTCGAACGGTGGTTCGTAAAATAGGGATGTCGCCTGGTTTTGTCCAAAAATCAAAACAACGTTTGGGACTTAAGTCGTATAAAGTAAAAACAGTTCCAAATCGCAACGACAAACAGAACTTGGCAGCAAAATTACGGGCTCGACGTTTGTACTGCGAATATTTGACGAAGTTTTCATGCGTTGTTATGGACGATGAAACTTTTGCACGTGTGGCAAAAAGAGTATATCTTTCGTCACTACAGACACAATCAACAAGGAGATCTATCAGAAAGAGTGTCTGCAGAAGCGATTGCTACCCTTCCTCAAAAGTCACAAAGAAAAACCTTTGTTCTGGCTCGATTTGGTATCATGCCACTATGCTAAAACTGTGATGGAGTGGTACCAAGCAAATCAAGTGAACATTGTACCAAAAACCTCAAACCCGTCAAATTGCCCAGAGCTACGACCAATCGAGAGATATTGGGCTCTGATGAAGCGGAAGCTTTCTGGAAAGAAGCAAGGAATCAAAGACATCAAACACTTCCAGCAAATTTGGACAAAGATGGCTTCTACGATTTCTGAAGAGTCTGTACAAACCCTAATGGACGGAGTTAAGCGCAAAGTTCGAAAATGTTATGCAAATACCGAATAACTATGTTTTGTCTTCACGAATTATTAAAACACATCTCATGAATCTGAAATAAACAACTACGACGAAAATATAATGCGAAATTTATGTTTTATTCATGTTTTGAGGTGTCCGGATTATTGCGGAGACAGACCTTAAGTTGTAAGCAGAGCCGAACATAGTAACGTTACATTTGAGATACTCCAAGAAATTGAAGATTATGTTGACACTCATCTAGCAGACCATCTACGCTTGGGACTGGGATACAAAAAAGCATTGCTAAAAAACTTGATAACCTCGTTCTATGTTTACTCATTATGTCTAAACGGATCCAAACAGTACAGTTTTCATTTCTTTGTTGGTATTTGTAGTTTATTAAGTATCCGTTGATTTTGAGTTTTGTAATGGGATAGGGGTTTTGTATTTTCTTTTTCCTTTCCGTTTCCTGCTCTTTGCTTTTCTCTTTTCAGAAAGCGAGTAATGGAGCTATAACCCACGGGGCAAGACAGCTTTCTTGTGAGTAACTGTTTTCTTCAAATTTTCTCAGGATTCGTCAAATTTGCACACTCTATGATGTTCTTCCCCCCAAGATAAAGAGTGGTGGGAATTGAAAAAAATGTGTGCGAAAACGAAAAACACAACTTCACTCATATTTGATCATAAAACTCAAGTTTGCTCAGAATGCATCAGCTTCCATCAATTTGTATTATTTATAAATCGATTTAAAGCATTCTGGCATCACTGGCTTGAATGTGACAGTGATGACGGTGGCAACCTTGGCAACTAATGACAGCAGTATGTTTACGTCTAGGAAAATTATTTATTATCGTACCATAAGAAGTTCTCATAAAAGTCAAGATAGGTCGCAGTATTTAGAGGAGGAATTGGCAAGTAGATTGTTTAATATTGTTTCATAGTTTTTCTTTTAGGAAGACAAAAAATCGATGGAATATGTGGAATTTATAGATTGCAGAACGAATTACCTATTCCATTGGGATTGACCCAACCCATTCGACGTATGACTTACCGGTCACTCGAAGGACTTACTTCACAAATTAATTATCCTCGAAACAGTTACCGCGATGCAAAGCACTCCACCAAACAAGCCAGCAAATATAAACTTAATCCCGTGTGGGGACTTTGCCGTTTCACTCAAAACGAACAACCGAGTGTGCAAAGTTAAAGCTGGGAATTTTGCTCAACACTTAGCAGGAATTGTCATCAACTAACCAAAAGAACGAACGACCGTAGTACTGTCCACTTCAACGTTTGTTTTAGTAATGATTTATTTACAACATTCCTATTCCCTTCACAGCGAAGATGGGTGACCATCGGTTATCGGTCGTGCGAAACACTCTCTTACTCTCATGCGTTTAGATGAGTGAAGTAAAGGGTAATTTTGGGTTTGATCAAATTCAATTAGGGAAGGTCCATTAATTATGTCACGCAGTAGGGGGGAGGGGGGTTTGGGAAAACGTGACAATCCATACAAAAAAATTTGAAGGTCCATACAAAAAACGTGACAAGGGGGGGGGGGGTATAAAAAGTCACTTTTTGCGTGACGTAATTAATGGACGTTCCCTTAAGTTTAAAATTACTATATACAGATAGGTTCTCCAACAGTTCTCTTTCTGTCTTATGGAAAGCTCATACTTATATAAGAAAGGGAATGTCATCCGACCAGCAGTAATCCAATTGATTTTTAGTAGGTAGTACATTCAGTTTGGAATATTCTTACATGACCCACAGAGAACCTGAACTCCGTGGGTTCATCTGAATAGCTCCCAAAATTGGGTGATGTTGTGGTAATCATCAATACGGTAGACTTTCACGACAGAACTTTCTTGTTTTGATTATGCAATTTCACTGTCAAAACCAAGCTTTCCAAAAGGTAGGAATTTTTAATAACACAATATGAATCCAGTGAACAAAAGATGCTCATATTTGCTCAGAGTTACTCAGGATTACTCAGTGTCTTGCCCCTAGCTAGAAAGCGGTTCCCTGCTCAACTGCGTCTCAAGCTGCTGGGAAGAGACATTACCCAATCTTTGACCTTCAAATACCTTGGAGTCATGTTTGATTCAAAATGCACTTGGAGTACTCACATTGCGTATTTGAAACAGAAATGTAAACAAAGGATCAATTTTCTCAGATCAATTTCCGGGACATGGTTGGGTGCTCACCCGGAAGACCTCATTAAACTCTATAAAACAACTATTCTTTCAGTTCTCGAATATGGCTCTTTTTGTTTCCTCTCGGCAAGAAACAGCCACCTCATTAAATAGGAAAGCATTCAATATCGTTGTCTACGTATTGCCCTTGGCTGTATGCATTTATCGCCTAATATGAGCCTGGAGGTTCTGTCAGGAGTGAAACCCTTACAGAACCGCTTCTGGGAGCTCTCATCTAGAATACTGATCAAGTGTGGAATCAGTACCAACCTTGTGATTGAAAACTTCGAAGAAATGCTCAAATTGAGTACCCAGTCTAGATTCTTGCGAATCTATATTAACTATATGTCATCCGATATTAGTCTTCCTTGCTATAATTCTCCTAGTGTACGCTTCACTTATCACAGTTCCTCCATTGATTATGATCTCTGTATGAAACAGGCTATTCAAAGAGTTCCAGATCAACTTCGACCTATCTTAATTCCCCATATTTTTATTGAAAAGTACCAACATGTCAATTGCAATAGAAGAATTTTCACTGGGTTGCGCATAGATGGATCCACTGGATTCGGTGTCTACTATGAATACTCATCTGCCTTCCGGAAACTTCAGGAACCTTGTTCCGTATATGTTACTGAGCTGGCAGCAATCAATTTCACATTGGGGATAATTTCCGGCATGCCCATAGACCATTATTTCATCTGCTCTGATAGTCTCAGTTCTATTGAGGCCCCTCAGTTGATGAAAACAGTGAAGCACTCATCTTACTTTCTTTCAAAAATAAGGGAGCAGATGTGTGCGTTGGTCGAAAGATCATTTAGGATTACCTTTGTATGGGTCCCCTCACATTGCTCAATTCCAGGCAATGAGAAGGCGGACTCTCTAGCAAAGGTGGGCGCACAAGAAGGCGAGATTTTTGAAAGAAGAATTTCACATGATGAATTTTTCCCATTAGTACGTCAGATTTCTCTTCAAAGTTGGCAAAACGATTGGACAAATAATTCTCTTGGGCGGTGGTTACATTCCATTATTCCAAATGTTTCGTCGAGATCGTGGTTCAAAGGTCTGGATGTAAGTCGCGGTTTCATTCGTGTGATGTCAAGACTTATGTCCAACCACTACTCGCTAGACGCACATCTCTACAGAATTAACCTCGTCGATAGCAACATATGTAGGTGCCGCCGGTTTGATGACATCGTCCGCAGTTGGTTGCCCGGTAATGGCCTCGGCCGCTATTTATCCTGGCGGGGCCCTCCGCAAGATAAGGGGGTTTTGGGTGCGTGATCTCGCCTACATGCAATCGATCTACGAATTCCTTTATTTGTCTGACCTCAATGTGTAATGTCGTTACCCCCCTCCCCTCCACGCTAGTAAATTCCCCGCCATTGTGTCCCAGCTATACTCTCCTCTTGTTTCCGTGCTACTTGTACCTGCCCAGCAAGCTATTGGTCAACCATCTGCGCCCTCCTGAAATGGGCTATAGGAACCGAGGACTTGATTACAGCCGCAGCCATGAGCAGCAATTATTAACTTAAATAAGTTACCTGCCTAGTCCCGTTATTAGCCAAGAGTAATTGGTGCCCCACTTACTAACACCATAAAGCAAACCATTGTAAATAACAAAATTGAATATCGGCTCCGCAAAGTGTCACACACGTCTGAGCCTTACAAATAAA
>JAHHFK020004864.1:0-52691 GCA_024533555.2 Aedes koreicus
GAGGAACCATCACTGTAAGTTTAAAATCAATTATTGCTCGTTTTTGTTTTTATTACGTTTGTCATACATTTTAGGTCTGCAGTTGACCCGCTTGAGTTAAGTGAAACCCGAGATGAAACCGACCATGAATCGTTTTCAAATTCAGACAGGAAGACCATATCATCCCAGCCAGTCCGAGTAAATGATGGTCCACCAGATTCTCCGTCGCCGAGAGAATGTTTGTTTTCTTTTTGCGGCATATTTCATCATCGACATTACCGAAACCAGCTACGTCCACGGGAATTATTCAAGTGTGCAAAAACTGGAAATTGTATCGAGGAAGTGCAACAGTTTCTGTGCAATGTTTCCGAAAAGGAAATACGACGTGAAGTTATTTTCAAAGATGAACATCCAAATTGGTCCGATATGGAGAAACAGGATGTTAGTGACATTGGAAAATTTTTGACACTACAAGATCCAGCGCTGAGGAAAAACTACAGTGTATCTACTCTAACCCATCGTCAACTGGCAAACTGGAGAAACAAAACTATTAATGTGCATGTATATGTTTATTCATTGAACGTTGAATCCGACGCCCAATATCAATGTCTGCTAAGTAAACTTGTTGCTCCTCAAGTTCCTGATCGTGCGGGTGCTCATTCTACGCAGACTGATTCAGTTTTAGCTAAGGAACTGCAAGATAAACACCCCGATCTTGAAGGCCACCATAGCTCTTGGCTGCTGTGGGCCAACTACATTCATTCTTCACCAGCTCACAAACAAGAACAACTAACTAGCGCAGAGTCACCTCCTGTGAAATTAGCCAAATATTTCAGGTGGGCATCGATTTCAGAAGCTGCAAGGCTTCAATCTGTTCATCGAGGGATGGTAGTTGCTCGCACTGTCAACGATGGTTGGATGCAGAAAATAGCAGGAGTTAAAAAGGAAATTGAGTTGGCTTTAATCTTAAACTCAGCGAACCGCACGATCGAGGCAATAATGACAACTGGAACTTATGGATCGGAACTTTTTTCAGCATTAGAAACAACTACTCGACCAGAAGAAACAGAACTAAGTACGAACCTCGCCAATCAGGTTGCCGATTCCGAAGATGTCGATCATCTGTGAACGTTTTGCATTTTTTTGTTGTTATGTTTTTTTTATGGGATGTCTCATGAAGTCTGCCTTTTTTTAAATATCAAAGACGCTATGAAGTTATAACGTAGAGGTGTTATAATATCTTTTTAATATTTACCTGATACTTACAATGCACTTAAATCTCGACTCAAAAAATACGAAATAAATAAATCAAGATAGTTTTTAATAAAGGTTTTTTTTTCATTCAAGATTTATCGAGGAACAATATTGAAACCCATGCTTTTAGCGTCTTGTTTTAAGCCGATTTCAGGCAAAAAATGTGCCTCCAGGCATGTAACCGCAATGTCCAAACATTTTAGAACCGGGGTAGTTTTTGAATAGGTACATAGCGTCACACACATCATTTATAATTGGAGCCTTTATGTTACGGTTTCGTCTCAAACTTCTTTTGATGAGTCCAAATGTAATCTCAATCGGGTTGAAAAATGGACCGTATGGTGGGAAAAAGATAGGCAATATACCAATTGACCTTAGATAACGAATTATGTGTGGATCGCAGTGTATCCTGGATCCGTCCATTATCCAAACCGAGTTGAGCCCTGGATATTTTTCTACGTTTACATTATTTAAGGCAAAACTACGACAGCATGTGAAAAACTTCTTCCTGTTGAATGCGCCCTCAGTCCAGAAACTATCCAACATACCTGTTTCTCCAAGAAAACACAAGAAGGACACTCTAGACTTTCTACAAAACTCTCCTCGGTATATAACTTTATGGCCAACTACTCCATAGCCTTTTCTTCGTAGCATATCTTGATTGTCAAAACTCACCTCGTCCAAAAACACAAGATTGTAGATGTCCCAGGGAATGGCAAGCAATTCCCTTGTAAATCTGATGATTTCATCGTTCCGTATCTGGATTGCTCGTCGTTCAATAGTTTTCCACGAGAGGCCAGCTTCATGGAGAATTGCGCAAATTGACGAAACACTGATTGTAATGTAAAACTTTTGCTGAAATTTTAGTTTTGCTTCATCCAGGAACAGGATCGGCTCCGTGCGATAGAGATCTATAAGCCAGTCTCGCATTTGAACTCCAAACTTCTTATAGACCTGCTTCCGGGATTTTCGTCGGATGAATCCGTTTTTTTCGTACTTCACGAACCATTCGAAAATTGTAGAGAGAGACTTTCCGTATATTCTGGATATCTCTTTCTTGGATATTCCCAAAAAGTATTTGAATTGGCATGTTTTCCTCGAACGTATTCAATAATTATATTTTGCATGGCAAGACAGTTTATTTATAAGGATATTTGAAACATTCAAAACTTCTGCAGCAAAACCACTGATATTTTGACAGCAAGCCAGACAACAAACGATTTGCAGGATTTTCAGGTGAGGAGAAACAAAAATAGTTGTCTCTACATAAATTTTTGCAATTTGACTCGACAAATAAAAAATATGTGTGAACAAATGCAATTTTCCACAAATAAAAGCTATGTTGGAAACGAAATGAAATTCATATGCTCTGACAAATACCATTTATGTGTGAGGTTTATAATTTTTATTTCAATGTGCTATAAAGTTTATGTGTCTGATTCTATAATAAAATTTATATGTGGCGTGTTATAACTTCCATTTCAATGTGTTATAAAATTTATGTGTGTAATTCAAATGAAATACATAGTTTAAACAATATCGTCTACGTGCCAGATGTAATAATTTTATTAATATATTTTTCATACATTATAATGTATATTTTTCCCGGACTTCCCCTTCCCGTATGGCCTGTTCCTGTACATTCTTTCCCGCACGTCCAATTCCGTCTTCTTCCTGTGGTGATTTTTTTCACTGAAAACATGGAGAATAATTGTTTCATAATTTGAATGTAAAAAAACAAACAAAAACTTTTAAAAATTCCAATAGTTGTGCTGGAAAATCGAAAAAAATGTCTCCTGTCGCCATCTTGACTGCGTGCACTCAAACATTAGAAGTAAGGTCTGTATCCGCAATAATCCGGACACCTCAAAACATGAATAAAACATAAATTTCGCATTATATTTCCGTCGTAGTTGTTTAATTCAGATTCATGGGATGTGTTTTAACAATTCGTGAAGACAAAACATAGTTATTCGGTATTTGCATAAAATTTTCGAACTTTGCGCTTAACTCCGTCCATTAGGGTTGGTACAGACTCTTCAGAAATCGTAGAAGCCGTCTTTGTCCAAATTTGCTGGAAGTGTTTGATGTCTTCGATTCCTTGCTTCTTTCCAGAAAGCTTACGCTTCATCAGAGCCCAATATCTCTCGATTGGTCGTAGCTCTGGGCAATTTGGCGGGTTTGAGGTTTTTGGTACAATGTTTACACTTCACAGTTTTAGCATAGTGGCATGATGCCAATTCGGGCCAGAACAAAGGTTCTTCTTTGTGACTTTTGATGAAGGGTAGCAATCGCTTCTGCAGACACTCTTTCTGATAGATCCCCTTGTTGATTGTGCCTGTAGTGACGAAAGATTTACTCTTTTTGCCACACGTGCAAATTGCTTTGCCACACAAGGTATTTTTTGGGAAATTTCGATGCCTTCTTCGTTCTGAAATGCTCAGCTGTAGCATTTCTGGCCATAGCAGAATAAAAAGCCAGCCCTGGAAGATGCTTGAAATCCTCCAGGACATAAGTTTCATCGTCCATAACAACGCATGAAAACTTCGTCAAATATTCGCAGTACAAACGTCGAGCCCGTGATTTTGCTGCCATGTTCTGTTTGTCGTTGCGATTTGGAACTGTTTTTACTTTATACGACTTAAGTCCCAAACGTTGTTTTGATTTTCGGACAAAACCAGGCGACATCTCTATTTTACGAGCCACCGTTCGAATGGAGAGATTTGGGGTTTTCGTTAATATCCTTTTCCCCTTTCGGTCCATGACAGGATCAGCGCGTCCAATGTTTTTGTCACTGCTCGGTTTCCTCTCCACCGTCAAACTTTACGAAAATGATCGTGAACAGTGGATTTAGGCAAATCCAATGTTTTTGAAAGGTCCCGTATTGACAAGTCAGGATTTGCCGTACGCCCGTACAAAATTCGCTCGCGCGCTTGTTTTTCTTTCTTCGCCATCTTGATAAGAAGCAAACTATTAATGCTATAGTAGCTCACACATAACTAATATTTGTAGTGCCTATATGTTTTAAGGGTTACCTTATAAAAGGTAAAGGTAACATTATAATTGTTATGTCAATGCAAATAAAAGTAATGTGTGGGATATCTTATAAAAAGTATGTGCATTTACCAAATAAATTTTAAGTTTACAATTTTATTAGTGTATAACATCTACCACAGTTAGTTCGACTTATTGATCATTGCACGGATTGTATTAGCCTCATTTTTTAATAGTTTCGGGAGCATGTTTACAACACTGATAAAAAAGCAATGATAATATCTGTGTCCCACACATTAATTTTTGCAATTCGATCAACAAATGATATCTATTTGTAACCACACATAGGGTACATGTCCCTTAACTCAGCCTATTATGCAGCGGTCGTTTACAATTTTAATCATAACTCATAATGTAACTGAGCTGGAAACGAAATTCAACTTGGTATACGGTTGCTAAGACATGCCTAATTAGACGATTACAGTTCTGAACCATGGAAAGTTAACCGACTAACTTTATTAAGCCGAAAACTTTCGACTAATATGGATGCAATGTCGGTCTGTAGGCGCCATATTGGGTCTATTCGTGGTTGCAATTTCGTCTCATCATTCAGAATTTTTGTTCGAAAGAATCGTCGTAAAGTTTATTTTTATTATCTTACTAGGCATTCCTTTTTACGTTATTTTTGCTATACTCAGCACCAAATTTCACAAATTAAATTAAGATAAAGCTACTTTATTACACCTAAATAATTTTCACCCGCGCTCGTTTGGACATTTCATTTCAAAGCATTACAACTCCTACTTTTTGAAATTTGTTTTTCAGATTTTGGTTTGAGTAAGCCCTTAGGAATATGTACAATCACGTTTTCATACATTTCCATTGAAAACTTTATGAATATTAACTGTTTACTATGTAATAAATTCATTAGGCCATAGTTGGGAGCGTAGTTGGAAATGTGTCCCTAAAATTGGGTCTACAGTTTTCTTGAGAAATCATTGTTAGTTTTTCTCACCGAATCATTAATGTATAACGTGTAACTTATTTCTGTATATCTAGGATGCATCACTTTTCATATCGGTTCCATTTAGCCAAATTTTGCTGATATGAAGATCATGAAGTTTATTTGTTCAGCTTAACCAGTGATTCGATGGTAGCTAAAAAGTCAATAAAATTGACAATATCACTCAAGTGTACAACTTTAAATTGATAAATAATGTCTCAGCTGCTTCAAAATATATCGATAATTATGATGCAAACATAAATTTGCCGATTATCACTGGATTAATGACATATTTGATACATAGGCCGAGTTGAGGAGCAGGCCTAACATTACATCCCGTTACCCTATTAGACGACCGTGAAATTCAGTATGTTCTTGGACAATTTGGCACAATTAGGCAGCATGTAAGGGAACGCTTCCCGAACGAAATCAATATGAATATATTCACTGGTGTGCGTGGAGTGCACATGGAGATATCAAAGGAGATACCAGCACATCTATACGTCGGACACTTTCGAGCACGCATCTTTTATGAGGGCTTAAAGAATAAATGCTTCTACTGCAAGAGCGAGGGCCACGAAAAGTCTAACTGCCCAAAACTTGCTGCTGCCGCATCTGGGGATGTGGAGAAAAAATCATCAAAAGGAACATCCTTAGGACGACCCGTAAAGCCGGTAATCGACGTAACAGCACAGAGGACAGACATTGATGTCCATATACCTTTTCTTGAAAAACGTGTGTAAAAGTTAATATGGGCAGTCGGTATAAGAAGCAAGTTCAGAGAAAAACAAACAAAACTTTTCAGGTTTTGTGCTAGGCTTTCTATTGATATACATTTACATGAAAGTTATCGCACAACCGCAGCACCGCCTACCAGGAGCATAACGACATACATTTGAAAAGTCGGTTTAAAGTTTTACACAAGTAGTAGACCGAAGATGAACGTCTGTTCTCTGTGGTAACAGATCCCGGTACGCCAAACATGACTGTACTGACATCAAAACACCGAACCACGAAAGTAGCTGCAAAAAACCAAACATCTCAGGATACCCGAAACCCCTCGCCACCGATAACGTGGCACGGCTGGGCAGCACAACATCACCCTCACAACCAGCTCAGAGTACCTCAAAAACATCCGAACACGTGGCATCACAGGCATCACTCGACGGCAAAAAACCTTCTACAGACGCCAGCGATGTGATCAACGAGACGCAGAACGACTACATGGATGATGAAGTCAGTGAACAGAATAGGGCACTCATCAAACGCACGCAAATCATTTCATCGGAAGGCTCAGATATCGATGAGAATAATTTGATAGAGGTAAATGAACTTGACGGTAAGTGGACAAAAGTGTCAAGAGACCCACCTAGAGTGTTGTCAAAAAGGAACAAAAAATAAGAAGATCGCACAGTGTTCACTGTAGTAAACACCAACGATGAGTATCACAGTGAATTCTAACACTACCACGTTTTCGAGAAAAATTGCTTCTATAAACATCAATGCAATCTGTTCTACGTTAAAGAAAAATTTGTTACGGGATTTTGTTTGGAACAATGACGTAGACATAGTGTTTCTTCAAGAAGTTGCGTTTGAAAATTTTAGTTTCCTGTCAACTCATACAGCCTTCGTTAACATTAGTGAGGATAATAAAGGTACAGCTGTACTGATCCGCAGAAACATTGATCTTACGGATATAGTGTTGAATCCAAATGGAAGAATCATTTCCATACGGATCGGTGGAATTAATTTCATTAATATCTACGCACACTCTGGTTCAGGTTTTAGAAAAGAACGTGACATGCTTTTTGCTCAAGATATTCTTGCTCATTTGTCTCACGATTTTCCTAATATTATTTTAGGTGATTTTAATTGTATTTTACTAAGAAAAGACTCAAACGGAACAGTTGAAAATATGTCAGAGACTAAAGCAGCTAATAGACAGTTTGGGTCTTTATTCCTGGTGCTGGAGACTTTCTCAACTCTATCGATAAAAGATTGTCACTGGAAGACTGTAATAGCCTGATAGCTCCAATCAGAATATCAGAGCTAGAACTAGCGCTTGAGCAGTCAATGAAGAAAAAGAGCCTCGGACCCGACGGTTTAACTTATGAATTCTATTCTACATTTTTTAATGAGCTTAAGGATGATTTATTGAGATTATGCAACGGCTTTTTGAGCGGTGCTTTTCAAAATACTTATTTTGCTGAAGGCATCATAACCTTAATACCCAAAAAAGACAACTCTCACCAAATCACCGACAGAAGGCCAATAAGTATGCTTAATTGTGACTACAAATTATTTACAAAATTTTTGTACAACCGAATGCAACCTTTAATTGAGCCTCTTATTGGCCCAGGGCAAGCAGCATGCTTAAGTGAAAAGTCATGCACAACAAACTTGAAAGATCTCAGAAACATAATACTTAAAGCAGAAAACAATAAACGTTTAAAGGGTACAATCGTGAGCCTTGATCTCGAAAAGGCCTTCGATCGAGTCAATCATAATTTTCTTTGGCTTATTTTGGAAAAGTTCGGTTTCCCAGTTCAATTTGTGAATTGCATTCGGAACTTATATAGTGAAGCTACATCCAAAGTCTTATTTAACGGTCTGTTAACAAATTCAATTCCTATCAAATTGTCAGTTCGTCAAGGCTGCCCTTTAAGCATGGCTCTGTTTATTTTGTATATTGAACCATTAATTAGAAAAATAAGTAACAATATAAAAGGTTGTTTCATAGACAATAACTTTTATAGAGTTATTGCCTATGCAGACGATATAGTCATCTTTATTCGTAATGATGAAGAATTCGATTAAGTTTTAGAAATAATCGATAATTTTAGCCGATATGCTAAAATTAAACTGAATATTAAGAAATCATTTTTCCTTAGACTAAATAATTGCTGCACAGGTCCTCATCTTTTGCAAGAAACTGATTCTTTGCAAATACTTGGAGTAGAAATTGCTAAAAAAATTAAGGATACTGTTGACGCCAACTATTTAAAAATTATAAATTCAATAAATTTTTTAATAGCAGTGCATCAAAAACGTCGCTTAAATATATTCCAGAAATCTTGGATACTGAACAACCTCATTCTCTCTAAGCTCTGGTATCTATCTCAAGTTTACCATCCAAGCAATTCTCATATAGCCAAGATTAAAAATTTGAGTAGAAACTTCATTTTCAAAGGCGTAGGAATTTTTAGAGTTTGTTTAAACCAGTTATATCTAGATATTGCTAAAGGAGGTCTCGCACTCTTTGATGTTGAAAATAAGATGAAATCCTTATTCATTAAAAACATTCTTCACCGTGACAAAAATGGTAGAAAAGACGATTTCATATTCGCACAAGCCCATAGTTGTTCTATCAGTCGAAATGCAAAAGAATGGATACGGGAAGCCATGAACATTGAAAAGATTGTCAATAATTTTACAAGTAAAATGATTTATAATTATTTTTTGAGTAAGCAAAACATCTCACCAAAAATGGAAACCAAATATCCACTAAAGGCCTGGGATATTTGTTGGCAGAATCTTTATTCAAACTTCTTGGGTTCAGAGGAAAAACACTTCTTATTCTTGATGCTCAATGAAATAATTGCAACAAAATCTAAACTGTATGTTAAGAAAACATCTGGAACCTTGAATAATTTATGTGAAGATTGTGGAAAAATTGATACGATAGAACACAGAATTAAGTTTTGTAAAAACAGTCAAATCATTTGGGACTGGATAACCAGCAGCATTCAGCAAAAGTTGAAGATTGCAGTGATCGACCCTGAAGAATTACTTTTTAGAAACATTCAAAAAGAACAATATCAAAGCAAAGTTGCCTTGTGGTTGACAACGTTAGGAATTAGCTTTAACTTGAAATCAAAGAAGAACAATCTTGAAAACTTCATTAAAATGATTCGTGAAAGAAGATGGAATAATAGAAAAATTTACAGTTTAAATTTCAAGCATTGGATAAATGTGTTGTAAATTGTTAATTATAAAAATTCAAAATAGGTTAAGTTAAACATAAACCTGAAATAAACAACGTATCTATTATAGGCAAGCCTTAACGCTGTCAAAACGTTTTTTTTTTGGTTCGGTTTTAACCAGGGGGGGGCTAGGGGGGACTTTTTGGGGGAGGGGTTCCACTAACCTTTTTTTTGGTTTTAACCCCAGTTGTGTAGATTTATTTTTGTAGTGTGTGTGTGTGTGTGTTTGTTGTTTTTTTTTCCTGCGTGTGGGGGGGGGTGGTGCGTTTTTCTGGTTTTGTTGTGTGCATTTTCTTTTTTTCTCTTGGGGGGGGGTGGGGGTGGCGGAGGGGGCCGCGAGAATCAAGGGCAGTAACAATGCCGTCGAACGATGGAGAAAGGCTCCAGAGTAACAGGCAATTTTTGACCTCTTTTCCAACTTCATACCCGCCGCATCGAGGCGATCAAAAAGCTCGTCCATCTCTTGCAAATGTCATTCAAGGTTACCACGTTCCGCGTAATTTGTAGTACAGAGCTTTTTGAGCAACGAAACACGAACCGACCGCGTTGTTTTTCCGTGATAACACTTCAGCATGTCAAACACTTGCCGTGCATGTTCACAGTCTTTTACTAGAGACAGCTGACTGTCCTCTAACAGCAGCACTAGGGTTGACATTGCTCTCTGGTCTTGGCGTAGCCACACTACCGTTTGCGGGTCAGCAACATCTTTGCTTTTATCTTCCACGTCGACCAGTTCGTTCCGCTCAACTTGGGAACGGAGAATTTCACGTCTACCATCGTAATGAGTACTTTTCGCGTAGCAAAAACAAAAAACACCCTTGGCCCGGTGGCGGAACCCCAGCGAAAGAAGAAACACTTTTCACCCTCAGTTCAGTCCGATCGCGTAACAACTTCTCGTTGCGGAAAAATACTCCGTTGCGATCACTACTGGGCCCATTACCTGACGGCAAAGTACAGGCGGACAAGTGGAAGCACCAGAGGAAGATTCGGACACGGATGCAACAACTACGAAACTCGCAACGAAACGATTAAAAAATGGCAGTTTTATTTCAAACACTTGTTACATAAAGGAAAGCACGTTTTGGAATGATGTAATCGCTGTTGCTGTCAAAAAAGGCCTGTTGCCTGCTTGGTGCAAGGAAGAGTAAAGAACAGGGACAAGCAGTGCTACCAGTTCCACAGATATAGCGAATGCAAAATTCGAGATCTCATCGCCAGCACATCCAAAGATCAACTTCCGCTGTTTAGATTATTTTCGACATTTCCAACAACAACCGATGCACTTTCCCACCATCTGAAATGAAACCAGATCGGACCAATCGGATTCGAAATCAATACCTACCGTAAAGGGCAACAAAGCCGTGGGAATAGGGAGCTGCATTGCTGAAAGGGATCTTTTGGATCCCATAACGCTAAACCGGACTCTCCATTCACTCGCTATTGAAGCACTACGTTCAGTCCAGCGAGAACCAAAACAACACAAATAGATGCAGGGCGGAATGAATCGACGTGAGATTTATGTGCACAATTTATCCGATTCTTTATTCATGTAGTGGCTCAGAATGGCGCGGAGATAGAAATAAAAGAAAACTTTTCACGTTGTCGCTTTATGACCAGGAAGATTGTTGCATTCAAACTGCTGGGGACGGAAAAGCCATAGAGACCGAGGGAAATCATAAAATTGAATTGCCATTGCATTACCAGTTGAATGTGCAGCTTACTTTTTTTTCCATTTTGCGCTTCCCTCTGGGATAATGCTTTAATGGCTATCAACGACCGGACGGGGAAAATTCGATTTTCGTAACATGTTTTCATGGGTTGCATTCTTTTGAGGGGAAAATCAATTTGCTCACCGATTTTCGTTCCATTTTCTTAATTAATTTCGATTCAAAGTGCACTTAATTGTTCCAACAGGAGAGGGAAGACCCAAAAGCCTTCCTTCTATCGGTGGAAAAGTTAAATCGACTGGTGATGTTCTTGAAACATAGTTTTCCTATCGAGACGAGGTGTCCCGGTAGAATAGCTCCGGGTTATAACAATTTCCATTCGATGCAAAGTGCAGGTTTTATGGACGGGATTGGTGATCGCTCGGTCCGGAATAGCAGGAAATGGCATAAGATGTGCAGCGATTCCCCTTTTCAGTGCCATTGCTAGGTAGAGGATGCTTTGTACAGTTAATTTATTTTACTTTTCTTTACTTCTGTCGATTTCAGTAGAGCAGTGGCAGCTTTCTTAAAGATTACAGCTCTGTCATTTCATGCGGTGCAAGTTATGCAAGTGGCTGCTGGATAAAGGAACGGAGATATTCTTATGAATGATGTTGGTGCGTTCTTCTTATTAAAAATTGCATTGAATAAACCTTTAAAGGTTAACGCAATATGATTCAAGCTTTATTTGTCTCAACACTTTAGGTTTTGGGAGGCATAAGTTTAATTTGGTTAGTAAATAAAATTATCAATAGTACATGCAAAAAAAACCGCAGTAGAAACTATCATTTCGAGGGTTAAATTAAGCGCAAGCACCAACAATTTCCACCTGACTATAAATGCGTTTGATTTTACCATGCCTGCGATTAGATAAACCATGGTGCGATTGATATCAATATGAGGTCTGTCAAATATACCATAAATGTTGAAAGTTTTAACATAAACGTAGTAAATTTGGCTGAAATCATGGTAGTTTTGAAGATAAGCATAGTCGGGTAAAATGGTAGTTTTTACTACAAGATATTTTCCTGTGTAGCAGTCGTGCATAAGAGCAATCGTACCGATCGTTGTCTTTTGGGTGAGTATTTTGATCACGCACACCGCTCTCATTTTGACTTAGAGCATCGATAACGGTGGGTTCTAGAAGCCCGTTTAGCAGCGCTCTATCATCACTCACCACCGTACCGGTCGCTGCTAAACTAGCAGCGAGACTTTCGGGAAGAGCCGGGTGCTCAAATTTAGCAGCCCGATAGCAGTGCGTGAAGCGTTTGGTATTCGGTAAAGTCAGTCACCGTCCACCGGTTTGTTGTGTTTTTTTTTATCGTGCGTTTTATTTCGTGCGACGTGAAAAATAAAAATGGCTTGACCGAAGAAAAGCGGAGTTTTTCCAAGTTGAATACGGTACGGTGGTGTATTTGATTGACACGTATTTCTTTTTCTCACAAAGTGAAGTGATAGGTATTCAGCAAACTACAAACTAAAGGTAAATCCTATGAAATACATTTTTTCGTTTAATATAAATAAGATATATTTGTCAATATTTTTACCTGGAATAATCGCCACACAATCGCCTAAAGTCTTCGATTTTGAAATCGTTTTCTAGAAGGAAGTCATCATCATTAACGAATTTAAAGATATAAAGGCAAATACTTACCGACAAAAAGATGAATTGCACTGTCCGATCAATCGAATAATTGATGAAAAAACGAAAGGGTGAGTTATGTCAGTGACATAACTGCAAAGTTGACATAGGACTGCTTGTTGATGTGAAGAAATTGATGTCACAAATTAATAAATTTCTACTATATTTTATTCAGTCTAAAGAACCATGAAACCTATGCTGTTGGTGTGTGAGGCTCTGGTTCTTCTTCCGCTATTGGTTCTCCACGAAAATTTATAGCTAATGCAGTTCGGCTCGAATTGACTGTTAATGATATTTTGTTTGTTAAATCAGCGCCAACATTAGATTAGGGCGAATCTGCTTTTGTAAACAATGGCTTTCGTAGCCATTTGCTCTTGAACAAAAGGTCACAAATACAAATTAAGCACTCTTTAAGGAAGAAGAGCTTTATTTGTATCCGCTGATACATTCAATTTGAAGGAATTGTTTTAGACTTCCGATAAATTAGCAGACAAAGTGTTTGTTTACAAAAGCAGATTCGCCCTAATCAAATGTTGGCGCTGAAATGTCCAACGTGATTGTAAGTGTGAAATGGATCCTGTGTTTACGGAGGGAACGTGGTTCGCGATTGAAATGTTTAGCGGCACGTGATACTACGATAAAAAAATAGGCATTTACACCGTCTTCAATTCGAAATTGTACAGACTGAAGATTGAACATACACCCAAAAGTTGAAAAGGTGGCAAAAAATGCAATTGCAGTTTTTGCTATCATATCTTGAGAAATCCGCATGATTCAGAAAAGGAAATTTTGCTCATTTTGATCCACGAAGCTTTTTATGGCACAAATGAAGCCATGCAAGTGTGTGCAAGCGACTGGCAAGCAAAAATAGCTCGAAACAAATTTATCGCTGTAGGATCCTTATTCAATCATCACCAACATATCAATATACAATATGGATGAGTCGATATCACAAAATGCCGCAACGCAATTGGCCACTGTTGTATTGCCGCCGTCAAGTGTTCTATATTGGTTCTCACTGATCATCGATAAAGCGTTTTATGAAATAAACAAAGCCATGCAAGCACATAGCTTGCTGGAAAATATGTCCATTTGCTTCATTGCTGTACCCCGAATTCCTCGCCAAGTGAACTAACTGTTGGGTTTCTATTCCAACGTTCTTACTCTGTCAAAGCGGCTGAATAGTTGCCATTAAGAGTCGCCGCGCTAACGGTCCCGGTTCGTATCCCGATCTCTTATATGGCACATTTTATTTTTGTGAGCCATCGGACTTTCGGACACTCATCTCTTACTCATCAACTAAATATCACTGCGCACAACCTCACGCACACGTTCAATTTTTCATTGCGAATGGCTGTTGCTTTTTTGCCCGCAACTAATGTTAGAATTTTCATCCAAGTTTCGATCAACAGCGAGAAATGGAACAAAATCATGTGAAATTGTAACTATTACAATCTTACTTTCTTAGTTTGGGTGTAGAGCGAATTACGAACAACTTAACCTAAAACACCAAGTGGACCAGTTTGGACATTTTCGTGTTGCAAAAGTTCCACAGGCTGGAGCGGGAATCGAACCCTCACTTCATGGCAATGAACGACGGGTGACGCCGCTAGCCACTTGACCACGAAGATGATGTGGGCGATTGATTAGGCCATTTTCTCCGGGACGCGGCTTTTTCAACGCCATATTGAGCCGGTGCGTGGTTATGGAAATATCGATGAGCTCAAGATAAATTTATATTAAACTCTTTAGTTGGCAACATGATTTGATCGTCCTGAAAAGGACGGATTTTAGTTGTTTACATGGTTCGCGATTGAAATTTTCTTCAGTCTTCTTGGGTTGCAGGACACCACTCTGTGAAATGGTTACACCGGAGACATTTTTTTTCACCTCCTCGTCGTTGCGGATGGCTAGCTGCAGGTGACGTGGATGATTCTTCTTGGTCTGGTCTTCTTGTGTTCACGCTGAAAAAAAAAGTGGCTGATTAATCTGTGAACGTGTGGAAAAAAAACCTCCAGGGGGTGAAAATTTTTTTCTCTTTTTAGCCCGTGCCCCTGTTGTTTCACTCCGGGGGATACGGGGGGAAACTCGGCGCGGAGGGGGGAGAAGGAAAAATGTGATGTGATGTGATGTGATGTTTGATAAGAACCCACCATCAGTGCAAGGATTACCTATGGCTGCAGGACTATTCTCCGCAGGTTGTTCTGAGAGAATAGCCTACGTGATGGCTTCTTGTAGCAGGGTCAGCCGATCTCAGTGAGGACCTTCGGAAGACTACGGCCAGAAGGCCGCGTGTCTTCTCATGACAAGGGACTGGCGACTCCACGAACCCTTGTCCAGTCAACAAATCCTTCGACTGCCTTAGGCTACCCCCCTTAGGCAATCCCCGTTATATAGTTGTTAAAGGAACAGTGGAAATTTTTAGCATAAATGACTTATAAAATAAAAAAATAAAAATGTCAAGACAAAAAGAAAATTCCACTTAACTTTAGATTAAATTAACACATTTTATTTGTTTTTATTTGCACTAGTAAATGTACTGGGATATTGCAAATTTCTACTGTTCCTAATAATATAGTTGTGGGCAATAAAATGAGGAAGGATCTTACCAAAAAATTACATTTCAAATAACTTACCATAAAAGCATATCAGTCTCTATGTTGCATGATAAAATCAAGGGATACTACTTTCCAACGCATCTTCCGCTGCATGTTATTCGTATAGGACTAATTTGCTTTTATAGACTGATCCAATATGAATGGATCAAGAAGTTAACTGCATATACTGTGCTGGTTTTTACAAGCTCTCACTCTTCTCATACAGAAAGACATCATGAAAGACCCAATTTCTATGTATACAAATTTCAACTTGAATAATTTACATGGAATTTTTCACTATAAAAATTAAATTACTTGGCTATGTAAAAAGCAGCTACAATAAGTCAATGCGCTTCCACCGTTTTCTTTCCCAAAAACCCAACCTCCTCTTGTTGCATTACTAAATCCTCGTAAATTGAAATTTAAAGTGATAGTAACAATCCTCCCAACCCCCCTCACGTCCTTGGGCAGAATGGTAAAAATGTATACATATACGGTAATACGTGTTAAATTTAGACTCAGTGGGATTAGTCACCACCTGAGGGCTAAATATGCTTTAAACTCAGTAGAAAAACTTCCACCTGAGAGCAGGTTCAAATTATGGCCAAGTGGAAGTGCTGGGGAAATCTTTCTTTCATAATTGTGGTTCTGAAGGATGCAAGGAACCCACTGATTTGTCCTTTCGGAACCCACTGATTAAAAACTATATAGCAACTTACCCTTAACTCTACTTTAATACTGTGTAAAAATAGATGTCGTCATGTAACGTAGATCATATTGTGGTTTAATCCAGTTTACATTGGCGTCTTACATCTACCCTACTATCGATAACCTACCATCTCCATTAGCGATTCAAATCATTACTACTGATATCTGTTTATATATACACATGTACGGTTATTTACCGGCGTGCTGCGTTACACTCGGGTCGCTCGTCAGCATGAAGATGCATTCTGTAATAAATGAAAATGACATGGAGATCTAACTAGAAAATAAGAAGAATGATTAGTAATTTCCATTTAATTCCAACTACCTTTATTGCTTATCTTGACAGATACGCGTATTTCGTCTACAATGTGCAGACTTCTTCAGTGTCGTGTACTAATACTCGACTGAAAGAAAACCTTCGCCACCTGCCGTATTTATCCTATTTTCTAAACACAAACACTTGTACCTACAGCTAACATTTCTTGTACCTAACCTATCCTGAGTCCAAAACAAATATTATGCTTGATATCTACCTCTCCTTTTCCTTATACCTAACCTGATTATTCCGTAGCAGCGGGTGTTCCACTGCGTCGGTTTTGATGTCGTATAGGTATTAAGTTAAAGAGCTCACACTCTCCATAATTCATGGAGATCTACCTACATGCCCTACTGTACTTAAGTGAAAATTAATTGTATTTCAACAGTACGGCTACGGAATCAATAGCATTCGTGGTCTGCAAGACGAAAATTGTTGTTGTTGCATGGGGGGCAAACATCGTACTCATAGATAGAAGAAGGAAGAAAGCCTAAGAAGTCTCGATGGAAACACATTTAAATGACTGAATCCACCCATCACCAGTTGTCGAGGAGTACCATGTAACCAAAGGGCCGAGCCAGTTAGTGACGCTTTTTGTCATGCCTTCATAGTAAATTCTTTCACCCGGTATCGGTGCGATGTTCCTAAAAGCAATCATTGACGGAGCTGAGGTGGATAACCTATACGCGAAAATTTAGCGAAAGACCAGCGATCGTTTTTGATGAATTCAAGCAAAGCACTCGAAAATATTCCAGCGTACAGCGATTTACCCTGGGGGTGCGACACAGCTAAACCCAGATTCAAGATGATCAAAAAGTCCCACGCTAGCGAATCAATCTTTGAAAAATCTTGTTTCATCTTGTGAATCTTAATCCATCAACTTGCATCGTGCTGCATCTTTTTGCAGTAAATCTTTAAAATCTTCTTTCTATCTACTAAGCGTGCGCACATCGCACAAAAGCAAAAAAAAAATCCTGCATCTGAGATAGAGTCGCACCCCCTGGATTTACCAGCAAATTCAAATATCAGGCGCGCTTAATGAACTTTTTGAACGGAGGGTGAGGGGTGGTTTGTCAGGATATGTTGGGAAAATAAATTTTTTTTTTAATCAAGACACCACCATGGGCATCATCAGTATTACCAGTATCAGTACCATAATATGATTTTTTTTTCTTAAATTTGTACCTACGCTGGCCAATTTGACCGTCTTTGAATGAATTTTATTCTTATATTAATTATTCTTTATTATATCTATTATATATGTTTCTTCTTCTTTTTGTCTCAGGTACCGGCCGACAACGTGTCAAAGCGTAGGCGGTCGAATGGCGGCGACGGAGATACTACCCAAGACAGTACGGCTGATGTTCCACTTGTATCTCCTAGCCGACCAATGGGTCGGAAGGCCTGTAAGAAACTGCAAGTGCTGCAAGGCAGCTCTGGACATGCAGCTTTACAGATGGCAAAGGCCGGAAACCTCCTGGCAGACGCATCTAAGGAGAAAGCGATACTGTCGAAAGAAAGAACACAGGCCATCAATCGGATGGTGAATCAATCCGTTATGTCAGTCGACATG
The DNA here is from genome assembly GCA_024533555.2 of Aedes koreicus. Classification (NCBI taxonomy): domain Eukaryota; kingdom Metazoa; phylum Arthropoda; class Insecta; order Diptera; family Culicidae; genus Aedes; species Aedes koreicus. Next base: position 17,756 of record JAHHFK020004864.1, read on the forward strand.
TCAAAGCTGTCCGAAACCGCCAAAAAATACTACGAAATCGAACAAAAAAGAATTCTTGAGCAAATTACGGCGTAGAAGCAACGAGTAGGTATGCCCAAGAGCGATGCTGAGGATAATGCATGCGATGATGTCAGTAATCATGCTAACGATGTTGATGAAGATTATCCTGACGATGTGGTTGAAGAAGGTACTGACGATGTTGCCGAAGATTATGCTGACGATGTTGCTGGAGATGAGGTTAACGATAATCAATTCGGTATGATGAAGTGTTCTTCTTCTTCTTCTTAGCGTTTTTAAGCTTATTGCTTTCACAATTAGCTTATCGCTTGCTTCGCTTCCAACTTAGTGTTCTAAATGCACTTCCACAGTTATTAATTGAGAGCTTTCGATACCAGTTACCATTTTTGCATTAGTATTTTTGTGTGGCAAGTACAATCATACGCTATACACAGGGAGTCGAGAAATTGTAGTTGGTACATTTTGGACCTATTTGCACTGCTACATAGTCTTTTTCAACGTCGGCCGGACCATCTCTCTCATCTTCTACAATCATGTTGTGCAGAATAATGCACGAACGCATGATAGTGGCCAGATCATCTTTTTGCCAGAGTCTAGCTGGATTTTTTAGAATGGCGAAACGTGCCATTAAAACACCAAAAGCACGTTCGACATCTTTCCGGGCTGCTTCTTGTTGAATTGCAAAACGCTGCGGAGAGCGTAAAAATAGTCTAATTATATTTATTTAACTGATTTTGGGATTTTTTTAGAATTATTGATATTTAGAAAATTAGCTCTATTCCCGTTTTCGTACGAATTCTATCTTCTGGTTAAGACTCAAATCGTATTGAAGAATTTCCGAAAAAATCAAATCAGTTTTCTCCGACACATCATTTTAGATCGTAAAATGTTCGCGTAGGTTTGTGGAAAATAGCAACAGGAATACATGGACAAGATCTTTTTGCCTTCTAAAATGATGCGTCGGAGAAAATACATTAATGAAATGAAAATGTATGTGCCATCGCATCATCTTCAAGTGCCATCCATAAATCGTTACCCGCTATATCGTCTTCCTTCATTCGGTTTGCGAGTTTCGTTTCACGTTCCTGTTCTTCTTCAGGTGTTGCACCAGCAACCGGATTTGCATAATCTTCCTCTTCTGTAATTTTTATCCAGCGTATGCAGAAGGCCTTCCTGTTTGGGGTGCTGCCCAATACGCCGTTTCCAGAAAGGAAATGATTTGTCATCCCCTTTGAACAGAAGGGACAGCAATTCTTCGAACTCGGTTTTCCATGATTCCTCAATTGTTCAACAGAATAGCTCTATCTGAACAACTTTTAGTTTTCCTGCACACCTGGGCCCATAACCTGTTAGAAAGATATGGAAGTACGCAGAGAATGGGATGAATGAATTCCTGAGAAAAGAATCTCCCACCAGGAATTCTCACCACCAACCTTGATAATCACACACGATACGAAGAGAATTATTATTTGAGAAAATCTATTCCGAATAGTATTTCCCAAAACCCTTCTGTGAGTTGGAGATGAAATCCACCACCCAACCTATTAACCCAAAGCGAAACTGTGGATTAGGATTTGTGGACTCGATTTATTAATGATTACGAATATAAAAAATTGATACAAGTTACAATGTCTTTCTCACCGGACTCGTTGCTGTAGTGATGTATTATCGTTGCAACTAAAAACCGGAATAACCCATTGGCGCCAAATGGGTTTTCTCTCGTTCTGTACAGCGCATCTGATGTGCTACACAGCGATCTAGTGCGCGACACTTTGAAAAGCAGTTATATTGATTTGCGCGGGTGATTTCCGGTTTTCAACTGCAACGAGAATACCTACTCTGAATTTGGTTGGCAAGCTCGATCGCTTCGTGCTTTATTGGCGCACGCACTGATACCAAGAATGCCAGATAGTTTTTTTTCCAAATGTCTGCAGGGAACATTGAAAAATGTCTGTATTTGTCTGTATTGAGGATTTTATCAAAAATTTACGTAAAGAATATGGGTGAGGAAAGTATTTTATTTGAGAGCAAGATAAGGATTGGAAAAAATATGGTAAACTCATAGTCTCTTATTCATTTATTCAACTGTCACAAACCTTCAGGAGACTATCTTTTTTTTTAAAGGATTCTTGGCCTATTCAAATTTATACATATTCTTAAGGTCGTTCTAATTATGTAGCAATCAACGCATGCATTAAAAAAATGGATAATTTCAGCGATTATGCATGCGATTAAGCAACCCTGATGTGTACAGAATCAAATTGACAGTGTTATCAATCACACAAATGGAGCGGCAGAAGGTGCTGATTAAAAACATCTTTTCAGGTAAGTACGACGTTGTGTTTATAATGGATGACGAGAGCTTGACGTCAAATATTTTTCTTTTTTGTTTTTGGGGGAGGGCTTTTTGGTGGGGGGGGGGGGGGGGAGGGGAAGTGCGTCTTTTTTTTTGGTGGGGGGGGGGGGGGAAAAAGGGAAGGGGGGGGGGCTGGGGGGCTTAAAAAGGATGGGGGGGGGGGGGGGGGGGGGGGGGGGCGTATGGGAAAAAGGGGGGGGAGGGGGCGGGGGAGTGAAAGTATTACACCAAGTCCCAAAGTCCATAAGGGCATAAAATGGTTTTCGGATGGGCTTTGAACAAAGACTCTTATACTTCGAAGGAAAAGAAAAACAACGTTTATTCATTCGTGTTTGGTTTGAGACTGAAGAAGTACAAAACAAAGTGAATTGTATAAAAGGTAAACACCAAATCGTATCTGCTCTAGTAGTAGTATACAGTTAAGTCCGTAAAATGCGCACATGAAGTGGCAAGGGGTTGCTCACTCTAACACTCCCGCTCAACCACTGCAACTTGCCAATCCTATGGCTGAACGATTTCTCCGGAACGCCGAAACGGGCAAACCCTTGGTAAGTATATCCGCCTGCTGCTCTGCTGTTGCAATGTACTCGAGGGCAATCTGCTTTTGCTTTACCAAATCCTTTAGAAAGTAGAACTTAACGTTTACATGCTTCAGTTGCCCGAATCCCTTGGAATCCTCTATTATGCGAATCGTCGATTGATTATCCTCATAATACGTGACAGGAGTTTCAACCGCGCATCCCAAATCTCGCAATAGACGTACTATCCACAATCCATGACAAACGGCAACACACAATGCCGCCAGTTCTGCTTCCGTCGAAGAGAGTGCCACAGTGTGTTGCTTGCGAGTAATCCAAGCTACAGTTGACCCGAAAACTTTGAATACGCTACCACTCACTGATCGCCTATCAACCGGATCGTTGGCCCAGTCGGCATCCGCGTAGACCTTTAACACCTCCTCCTCACCTCGACGGTATACAAGGCTCACATCCAAAGATCCCTTAATATAACGTAGAACCCTCTTTAAATGCGTCCAGTGCTCGTGTGTCGGGCAGCTCTGAAAATGGCTGAAGTAATTTACGGTAGCCGCCAGATCAGGCCGCGTTGTCAACGATGCATACATCAGACAGCCTATCAATTCGCGGTAGGGTTGGGTAGTACGCTTCTCCTCTACACCTACAGGTAACTTCAACCGATTCTCTATGGGGGTTGAGCAAGGCTTGCAATCTTCCATCCTGAACCGCCGTAAGACATCTTGTAGATAATGCTGTTGATCAATCCGCATCACTCCTTGCTCCTTGTCATAGCTGATGTTCATCCCCAGGAAACATGTTATTGCGCCAATATCCGTCATGTCAAATTCTCGAGATAGACAGCTCTTCACGCGCTCCACAGCTAGCAACGTCGAACCAACAATCACGATGTCATCGACGTACAACACGACGATAATGATGTCGTTTCCAGTTCTTCGTATGTAGAGACATTGATCGTTTAAGCTTCGATGGAAACCCAAACGTCCTTGGATAAATTGGTCGAATCGGTCATTCCATGCCTTGGAGGCCTGCTTAAGGCCATAAAGAGACTTCTTCAAACGGCATACAAGATCTCCACCTTGGCCAAATCCCTCGGGCTGCGTCATGAAAATCTCTTCGGTGAGCGAACCATTCAAAAAGGCCGTACGAACGTCCATCTGGTGGATAACCATCTTCTTCTCATTGGCCATTGCCAATACTGCACGCAACGTATCCAATCTGGCAACCGGGGAATATGTTTCGCTGTAGTCAAATCCGAATCGCTGGCTGAATCCTCTCGCCACTAAACGGGCTTTATAACGGTCAGGATGCCCATCAACACCCTGCTTTATTTTAAAGACCCATTTGCACGTGATGGGTGACCGACCCTTCGGCAGTTTCGTCAACTCCCAGGTCTGATTCTTCATAAGAGATTCCATCTCGTCGTTCACAGCGAACTGCCACTTATCCCAGTCGTCCCGTTTTCGAGCTTCAGCTAGTGAATTTGGAAGATTTTTCACGTAGCTCGCAGCATTCAGCGCGTAAGCTGCGTACTCAACCTCGTAATCCTTATGCCAGACAGGAACCTTCCGGGAGCGCTTCGAATTCTCGCCAGTAGACTGCTCTTCGGACCCGACTTCATCATCAGCAGTAACATCACTAAAGCTGTTGAACTCGGCTTCATCAGATACCTCCGATTGCTCCGATTCAACATCGCCATCTTCGTTCTCCAGGTCGACCTTGATTGAACCATCGTCAGCCGGTCCGACTGAAAAGAAATCCTCGGATGATACACCTTTAACGGGCTCGGCGGCAGGCGACGTTTCCAAGAACACGACATCACGAACATGAACTATGCTTTGCCGGCTAGGATTCCATACCCGATAACCATTGATAGCATACCCAAGAAAGATTCCCTTCCATGATTTTGCATCAAGCTTACCTCGTCGTTCCTTCGGAACGTGGACGAACACGCTGCATCCAAATACTCGAAGTTTGGACAAATCAGGCTTACTTCCTTCCCATCGTTCATATGGAGTTTCACAACTGTCGATCGCATTCGTGGGACTGCGGTTGGCGACGAACGCAGCCGTCGGGATAGCATGTCCCCAGAACCACTTATTTATACCGGAATCCTCCAGCATCGTTCGGGCCTTGTCAACTAATGTACGGTTCATCCGCTCGCTAACGCCGTTTTGCTCTGGCGTATGCGGAACCGTCCATTCTACCACAATCCCCTTCTGCTTCAAGAACGTTTCAAACTGCCTGCTACGATATTCGCCACCGTTGTCGCATCGTAAGCGACTAATTCGCTGACCAAACTTTGCCGTGGCAACAGCTTCATAGTTGCGAAAACGTTCGAACACTTCATTTTTTGCAATCATAGGGAACACTATACAAAAATGGCTCCAATCATCCACAAAAGTCACAAAGAATTTCGCGCCACCGATACCAACTGGCGAAACCGGACCGCACACGTCGGAATGAACCAGTTCGAGCACTCGCGACGATCGCTTTTTCGTACGAGTAGGAAACGGATTTCGCGTTTGCTTGCCTATCAAGCACGGTTCACAAACGACACTGTCTTTGTCAATACGCGACAAGTCCATCCCCGTCACCATCTTGTTCCGAATCAACGTTTCGATTCCACGCACGTTCAAGTGACCAAGGCGTCGGTGCCATAGCTGCAAACCTTTGGACACTCGACCACTTGTCAACATCGAATTCGACGCGCTTTTCTGGCTGCGCAGATCAAGCTGGTATAGCTTTCCAACTCGCGATCCACACGCGACGACCTCGTTACCGCGACGAATCTCGACCTGTCCATTTTCATACACAACTGTCATTCCAGCTTCGTCGACACGCATAACCGAAAACAGGTTGCACCGCAAATTCGGAACATACAACACGTTTGTAACCGTACACTCAATCGATTTGCCGGACACATAACTGATCACTTTGACGGTACCCGCGTACTCTGCCAAAATAGTTACGTCGTCCTTCGCGATGGCAATCTCGACAGGATTCTTCAACGGCCACAGTTCTTCGAACAATGATTTATCGTTCACTAAATGGTCAGAACAGCCAGAATCAATGAACCAATGTACTTTTCTCAGCCTTCCACCGCACGTATTTTCATTCGCACTAACAAAACAAACACCACTCGGTTCGGCGACGTGGGCCTTCGATTTGTTTTTGTCACTTTTCTTCTCCGAATCTGTCTTCTTTAACGGGCACTCTGCCAGTTTATGGCCATCCTGTTTACACCCGAAGCACTTAAACTTTTTCTTCTTCGGAAACTGCTTCGAACCGGAAAACGCTGCTTCGGTTTTCGGGGTACACAACTCTACACCTTTTCTCTTAGTTTCTTCGTCCAACAGCCTACATTTCACAAACTCGATGGACAGATTCTCCTCGGGCATTGTTTCCAGCGCTGTCACAACGGTTGAATATGACGATCCGAGTATTAATAACAGGTGGCAAACCACATCAAGCTCCTCCAACGCGGCGCCGGTAGCTCTATATTCCCGCACAAGTCTGTCGAATTTGAGGAAATGCTGTTGAAGGGTGCCACCATCGAAACGCAGCGTTAGCATTTGCCTTTTCAGATGCATCCTGCTCGCGATGCTGCGACGTTCAAAAACTCGTTGGAGGGCGTCCCAAACATCCTTCGGAGTTTTCTGATCGTGAATGTACTCCAATTGCGAGTCCTGCACTCTCGACACAAGCAGTGACTTGCACTTGCGATCCTGTTTTGCACGTTTTTCCCGGTTCTTCGCCTTCTGCACTTTAACCTCCGCAATGTCACCCGCCTCATCTTTCAGCTCGTCCATCATGTCCGCATTTGTATGGATGCACTCCAAGAGCTCCCGCTCTTCCAGGAGAATCGTCATCCTAAACTTCCAAGCGGCATAGTTCGAGCCGTCGAACAACGGAAGGAAATGTCGGTCGAACTGTTCCTCCTCCATCCCGCGAAAAACTTTTTTTTTTTTAACTTTTACCCGGTGTATACAAACGACACTGGGCCCATAACCTAAAATGGTTTTCGGATGGGCTTTGAACAAAGACTCTTATACTTCGAAGGAAAAGAAAAACAACGTTTATTCATTCGTGTTTGGTTTGAGACTGAAGAAGTACAAAACAAAGTGAATTGTATAAAAGGTAAACACCAAATCGTATCTGCTCTAGTAGTAGTATACAGTTAAGTCCGTAAAATGCGCACATGAAGTGGCAAGGGGTTGCTCACTCTAACAAAAAAAAAACAAGTAAATTTTAAACTAAAATATGTCTTTAAATACTTTTGAAGTTCTGATAAATTAACAGATCTTTTAAAATTATAACAGCATTTTTTTTTAAATTACTCGATTTTTAAAGTTAATGATTCCAGGAGTTCTTTGAAAATAATATTGGATCCGCTATATTCCAAACAATCGTCATTTCTTGATTATCTGATAAGTTTCCCGAATTTCTATGGGATTTTCCGGTGCGATTCATTTAAAGTGAATGCGTTGGCATCTTCAAAACGAATTGACTGTAAATGTATAATAGTTTTGCGAATAATATAACAAATCATCAGTTCGCTATCAATTGACGGTATGGCGAAGCTCAAAAAGCTTTTTAAAAGTTTTCTATATAATAAATATGATGACTAAACTTAAGGTATATTTCGATATAAAAAGAGCTGAAAAAAACACAAAAAAAAAAAATATAGATATAGAATGCATTAGGTCAACAAACAAAACATGCCAACTTTGTATGGAAAATAACATCGTTTCAGAATCACTTTCATCTTATTGATGGATATGAATGTCTGTAAAAATTTGTAACTTTATTGCAATATCTGTTTAATATATGTATTATCTATGTGGGGTGTATGTATGAGCTAAAATCTCGGGTACTTTTTCAAACAGACGTATGTCATTTTGTAAACAAAGAGGGGAAGTAAGATTCAAACGTAAATTTCTCGAAACCGTTAGCACTTTCATGCAAACTTGGGCCACCAACACAAGGAATAACATTGCTTTACATGATTGTGATGCTACTTTATGTGAGGGTACTGAGAATTTCGAGAAATTTACTTTTGAATCTTACTTCCACTCCTTGTTTACAAAATGACATACGTCTGTTTGAAAAAGTTTCCGAAAAAGTTTTTTAAAAATTGATGATTATTCTGTGGCGGGGATTCTTCTTAAGTGATATATATTTTTTTTCCCCCGGGGGAAATTTTTACCCATTTTACCGTAAAACGGTGTCTAACCATTTAAATGGGTAGACGCCGTTTTACGGTAAAATGGGTAAAAAATCCACAGGAGGAATAACAATAATAATAAATCGTACCCATTAATGGGTAAAGGAAGCTTACCGTGTGAGCTTTCGGCGCATGCTGTCAAATCTGCCAACCCGAGTAAAAGAATATAAATTGAATTTTAACAATGGTCTCAGTTGAAAACCGAATTAATCGACTAGGGACAATCAATTTTACTACCGTTCTGTACGTTATACCTAATGTTGGAAGTAGTGCGTTGTATGGCGCATCTGATGCGCTATACAGCGCGCTTCTTCCGACATTAGGTATAACATATGGATAGGCAGTAAAATAGATTGTCGCTAGTCGATAAATTCGGTTTTCAACTGCAACGAAAAAATTACTTGTACTCACCCGAAAAAGTAGTTTCATTGCTCGGCTTTATCCAAAAAGCAAATTTTAGTGATTGATCTCTTTTGAGGAACTTCGAGGTAAAATGCCTAGAAAAATCAGCAAAATTGCAAGAAAAGATTTGCTATGTTTTATCAACCAAGCAGACTACCTGTCAAAATGAGAATCCCAAGATTTTCGTTGAACGAGAATTGTGAATGTTCTAGTTGGGGATTCTCATCCATTTTAACAAGATATTTTTGGATAATTTATTCAAGAAACCTTTACATTTCCATTCTCTGACCCATCATTTATAGGTTTCAGTTCAATGTTGAAATAAATGAGAGTAATTCTCACGAACAAAATAGACTGTCTAAGATACTTTAGTTTTAGTTTTGTTTAGCCAGGACAAGGACAAGACAAGTCAATTTTTGAATTGCAGGTTGCTAGTTGTTTACTTTTGTCAAGGATCCGTCTGTAGAATTGTAGAATCAAAAAAGGGTTTTTTTTTCGAGATTCGAAGTGACTTTTGTCACTTGGTGAAATGTGAAAAGTCACGTCGCAGTGACGTTACCCTCCATGCAATGTCTCCAAATATCAGCTGATCGAAGTAGGCCACACCATGTTACCAAAAGCGTCCAGTTAAGTCGTGAGTTGAATGACGATATTCGTGCATTTCAACATTTAATCTCAATTTAAGACGTTTCAAAACAAACAGTTACTTCTGTAGAATTATAATTTATAAAAAATCTTCTCAGAAAACTTTCCAGCAGATTTCTGTCTAAGCGCAATCTCTTCCGAGCCCAAGGATACAATCGTAGTAATAGCTCGTCTTCCCTGGAATTCTCAAGATAAGTGAGCTTTGTCTTTCCTCTGCTTCCGGAGCTTGATGGAAGTAATTAATCAGACTGACTTGGACTGCATAAGGAGGAGGAAACAATTCCCCGGAAGATGTCTATCTCATATGCTGGCTTCTATGGGTGGTTGTCATTTACTCAAATTGAACCTGTCTGGATTTTTGCGCTGACCCAGCTAGTAACATGCAATCAATTTCCTCGTTTTAAGTGAACAGATTAAATTAATTTAAGTTCTTGCTAGGAAACCTTGCTAGGAGTTCATTGATGGATGGATAAATTGTTGAAGAACTTTCTACTCAGGTGTAGCTAAAGAAATGTTGAGAACGGTGTTTTTGTTTCCTTTATTTCTCGACACCTTTTTCAAAACGTCGGATCTGATTTCATAAGCAAAAAGGTAAACAGAGATTCAAACGAAACAAAGAAAAAAAAAACAACGTAAAAATAGCATCAGGATTTCTAGAAGTACATTGCGTTTCAATCTCTGCTTACAAAATCAGATACGTCGTTTTGAATTTGTTGTCGAGATTCATTGTCCATACGCAGTTGAAAGATGGAGTAACTCATCAGCAAAAGCCGAATTTATCCTCAATTGTTTAGCATCATCCGTGAAACTGAGCTGAAACTCGATATTTCGAAAAGATTAGAACGATCCAAAAAATGAAGCTGCCCGGATGACATAACCCTTTGTCCAATTCGGGGGATTTATGTTTGCCGTTATTCCAGGCCATCTTTCTGTTCTAAAATAACAGAATATCTTAGCTGAATTCCCCATAAAAGCGAAAGGACACAATTGAATCGCGCTTGGGTAGCTCGTTCCGTTTGGGTTCTTTCAGATACCACCTCGACCAAAGGAACTTGTGCGGATTGTTGAGAGAAAAAAAACCCACCTCGAGGACTGAACCGATCACAGCGGTACCAAGAGGAATGCATCCGACTTGTACCGATATATGTGCTCTTGCTGTAGCTACGACCGGAGACTACAGCCTCTCAAGTGTGCATTGTTGCTGGTGTTGTTGTGTCAGGATCTAGATACGGTTCGCAACCGAAACCAGGTGCAGAGTGGCATCACAGAAACACGAATTTACACTTCAGCGGAGTTCTAACCCCGATCCCCTTCTCTCCGTTCCCGAGCCCTTGGGGCTCAAGAGAATCTATTCGTTTGTTCATTTGTTCGTTTATCTGGCTGTCTGTATGCCTGTGTTTGAGTTTGTCGATTGGATTGAGGTTTTTCCCCGTTTTGTCGTTTAAACGCAAGGTTATTTTTGGATTTATTTCCAATATAAAAGATCAAAACAAAAAGTCAAATACAGTTTACTAAAGCCTATCAGTAGTTACGTTTTTGAGAACACAATTTGAACGGAAGATCATTGTGATCTCTTAAAACATTAAAAAAAAAGGTGATTTTAGAGGGGAAATTCGTTTAAACGCACACTAACGTAAAGCCGCATTGAGCGTACCTATGCTGCTGTTATCTTGCAAATCTGTCATAATTACACTGTATAGCCCTCGTCCGCCATAATGCTTTGTTCAGACTACAGACTTGTAACATAATACAAGGGTATTTTGAAAACTATTTACAAGGAAAATGTCATCAAGATAGCCTTGTATTATGTTACAACTCTGTAGTCTGAACAAAGCATAAAAAACGAGTTTGAATTTGTGTTGCGCGGTAGTTGTTGCTTATTTTCGGCAAAATGGGTAAAGGAAAGTATTTAAGCCAGTTGGAGCAAATACTGGTTCGAGAACTCAAAAGTCGCGGTTAGAGCAATCGCGAAATTGCACGTGTGATCCACAGATCGGAAGCAGCAATCAGGAACCTGCTGAAAAAAGGCAAGAAGTATGGCGTAAAAAAGAAAACAACGGAAAATTCGAAGATTACCAATCGTGTCCGGAACCAAATTATACAAATGGGTGACTCTGGAAACTTTTCTGCTGCGCAAATCAAGCAAGAAATGGTGCTTTCCACTTCTAAGAGGCGTGTACGGCAGATTCTACATGGATGTGGCCACTTAAAGTACACAAAAAAGCAAAAAACAACCCAATCTTCAACCGGCTCACATTAACGCTAGATTGAATTTCGCTAAAAAAATACATGTCGTGGACTACGGAATGGGGCAATGTTATTTTTTCTGACGAGAAAAAATTCAATTTGGATGGCCCAGACTGCATCGCATATTATTCGCACGATTTGAGGAAATCTCCGCAGGTTAAGTTGAGCAGGAACTTTGGAGGTGGCACTCTAATGTCTTGGGCCACTTTTTCGATCCATGGAAAGACCCCTATTGCCACCATTTCGACCAGGATGAATTCGGAAAAGTACTTGGAGCTTCTGGAAGATGTTTTGATCCCGTTTACTGAAGACGTTATGCCGGAAAATTTCGTATTTCAACAGGATAATGCAGCAATTAATGTCAGCAAGCATTCTTTGAAATGGTTTTCTGAACAAGACATCAGTCTTCTGGATTGGCCAGCTCGTAGTCCAGATCTAAATCCTATCGAGAACTTGTGGGGCATCCTGGCACGACAGGTTTACAAAGGCGGAAGGCAGTTTAAAACAGTTCGTGAACTTGAGTCAGCCGTAAGAGAAGCCTGGAGCTTGATACCTGATAAAACTCTGCAGTAGCTGGTGAAATCAATGCCGAACAGAATTTTCGAAACTATTCAGAAAAACGGAAAGCAAACGAACTATTGTTTATTGTTGATTTTTGAACTGTGAATTCGATTTGATTAATAAAACTTCAAGTGCGTTTAAACGAATTACGGGCGAACTATGGGCCCATATGGCCCATAGTTCGCCCGGAAAAATCGAAGCAACCCGCGCTTCGAAAGTGACGTGTTTTTCTTTTGCTGGATCGTTTTCGCGAAATCCAACATAACGAATAACGTGAAATTATATTATCATCGTATTGCGTATTGCTGTAGTAAACAATTATGTTTGGCAGCAAACCTTGTCCTAGCTGTGTGATTGCCGCGATTCGTTTTTCGGCTTGTGCTCTGGCATGTTTTCGTCCGTTTCTTGTATTTTTGGTGCTCCGCTCCACAACGGGAGCAAACGGACTATCAGTTTGGTTTTTGGCCTTAGTTTGGATATTTAACTTGAACTTGCTGTACATCGAATGCATTTTTAAAGCATTTATGGAAAAATATGTTTGTGATTTGTGAACCTGTGCTCTTAATGGGAGAGTTGGTGGTGTTTGTAGCAAGATCGACGTGCATTTTTTTCCGCTGTGGTTTCCGATATTACAAAACAATTATTATCGGAGTAATTCAAGTTCGACCCTTAACAGGAACAGTTTCTACAGCAATGGCATATCGGTCATGGAACTGGTTCGTGGCGGAACTGTTTAAAGACAGTAAGTTTTCCCAACATCGGTATTTGTAGGATACCGGGTATCCGGAGTGTCCGGAGAGATTTTCTCGAGTCCTGGAGCGATGCCGAAAGTTGAGTTTAGTAGATAGGTGCAAGCCGGTTGAGTCAAGAATGGCTACGGTGGAGGAAATTTTGAACACATTCGCCGAAGCAGGTGAATATTCCGAAGAAAACAAATATGTAGCGACGCTGTTGATGGGTTGGAGGATTTCGAGATTCGAGATACGATGCAATTTTCGTTCATCTGCAATGCCATATGGGGCAAGCATGGCGGGTTTGGATAGGCATCGTTTAGATGCCTTGGAAGAAGCAGAACGCCAACCAGTCTGACCCCGTAAAGGATTTTCAGACAATTGAGCGGTGGTAAGTGCTCTCAAAAACGCGGAGTGAAACAGGTAATTGTTATCCTATTTGTCTCCTGAATTGTATGAACTATATTATATGATCACATCACTTATCAAGGTGAATCCTGATCCATCGAACCCTACTCAAGCAACACAAAAACATCATAAATAGTTGGAGAAAAATGATTGCGGGTTAATTGAGTCACATTGAAGTAATAAATACTACGGTGGAAAAAAGGGTTTGGGGGGGGGGGGTTTTAGTGGGGTACTCTACTAACATAGAAAAACCTCCTTCCTGTGACCTTTGTGGGGATGCAGAGGTAAACACGGTCCCTAATCAGCAAAGGTCACACTAACTTTCCTTCCCTATTCCCACCTGATTGCAAGGACGTGGCCGGCGCCGTTATTGATTATTAAAGAAATTGAGTCACTGAAACGTGTACAGTGAGAATGGTCGGTTAGTCCTAGCCCCATTCAGTTGATTCATTGTGCAATTTCACTGATTCTGATCAATCACGGAGTAGCAACCATTGATACGTGCAGTCAGTCAAGCTAAGCTAAGCTAAGCATATTTGGCATAGTTCGCATCGGCTTGGCAAGAATTTGGGGGGTGGGGGTGGGTGCAAGCTTAGTTAGTTTTTTTTAAAAACAGAGAGAGAGAGAGAGAGAGAGTAAGAGAGAGAGAGATAAAGAGAGAGAGAGAGAGAGAGAGAGAGAGAGAGAGAGAGAGAGAGAGAGAGAGAGAGAGAGAGAGAGAGAGAGAGAGAGAGAGAGAGAGAGAGAGAGAGAGAGAGAGAGAGAGAGAGAGAGAGAGAGAGAGAGAGAGAGAGAGAGAGAGAGAGAGAGAGAGAGAGAGAGAGAGAGAGAGAGAGAGAGAGAGAGAGAGAGAGAGAGATACACCGTCTTCAACCAGTTGCTGCACAGACTGAACACTAAACATTATACAACGGACAACACAATGCCTGGTGGACCCATATAGTAGGGACATTATCGAGTTCCGTCGGATGGAGCGGGAATCGAACCCTCACTTTGTGACAATCCACCTGAACGGCGGATGGTTTAACTTTTCAGCTCTCAACCAAAGTATTTTACAATACCCGTCCGATTTTTGGCAACAAGATTAAACTATTCTAGACTTGATCTGGAATGAAAAAAAAAAGATTTTAAAAACTCTCGATTTTCCCCAAGTTTCAAAATCGAATCCCATTAAATAGGAACCATGCTGAAATCTTATGGGTACTAAAATGTGTCAAAATATTCATTTTACAGTCATGTTGGATTTTTGCATACGATAACCACGGAGTTTGTTTACAGTTTTTACTGAAAATGTACTTTTCCTCGCAACCCTCTCACCCACACTGAAGATTAAATTTCGTTTTTATTACAAAATCAAATGTAGAACTAACAAATCTATTCGTTGTTTTCTACACCGAAATTGATTTGTACTTTTCAAGAAACTACCTTCGTATTCAATGCCACAATGCTGTTACATAACTGTTAAAAGCACGAAGCATTAGTTGACACAGAAGCACACACTCGTTCATTGTACGAAAACAATTAAAAATGCTACGAATATTTTGTTATAAATAAGAATGTATTTATTTATTTATTTATTTATATAATTCCAACTGATTAAACATCTTATTGAAATGTAATGGGGAAAAGCCATGTGGCGTAAAAACCCCCTATCTCTAAACCGTACACTACATTAATCAACAAAAATAGAAGGAATACAAAGGAAGTAAACAGAATTAATTCTAGTACACACACAAAACTTGTCAGTAAAATTAAAAATAATCTTTCGTGGAATCAATCGTCTGGTATCCAGTATGTAGTATTTGTCAGTATTTCCGAACTAGCGGCTTTCCATCCAACTACGCTGAATCCGGTGACGGAAGGTCTCAGCGGAACAGTTGAAGTCAAACAGAGCGTACATAGAGTTCATTGAAGCAGCGATGACATGAATCGAATTGGATCGTGTTGGCCGTAGTTTGCAGCACGGGTTCCGAGCTGCAGACAATTTCTTGTTCGCAGAACTCGTTCAGGAGCGTAGATAGATAGTTCTGCCAGAATTCCTGGAGAGTCGATTTCGCCTATCAGCACTTTTGCCGCGAAGATTGCTTGCATGACTGTACGCCTATGTTCCAACGTTTCAATACCCAAGAGTGAGCAACGATCCTGGTACGATGGAAGGTTGACAGGATCATTCCTCGGCAGATGACGGAGAGCATAACGAAAAAAATTTCTTTCAACAGCTCATCCTCGCAATCCAGATTATATAATAGGGGCACCATCAAGGCTCCAAATTCCAGGATAGAACGCACGAGAGAGCAAAACAATGCTTTCAGACAGGTGGGATCACGCAATTCGTGGGAGATCTTAAAAATGAAACCGAGCTGTCTGTTGGCTTTGGTAATCATATCTGTGATAAAATGATAAAATCTTTGAAGGGAGGTAGCTCTCGAATCTTCCGGTCCGCCTCTAAGCATCTTGCTATGAGGTATTTGAGTTATCTCAATATAATAATCCGCCTTTATATATGGGGGGGGGGGGGGGAAGGGGGGGGCCCGGGGGGGGGGGGGGGGTAAGGAGGGGGGAAATGTTTTTTTTTCCTAATAAAGATGGGGAATTGAAAGTTTATGAAAAAGAGTATGCTTCGAGCATCGTGTGAAGGTGCACTATTTTGCTATCGGGCATGGCGCGTATCGTATTGTTTCGGTTATCTATAATTCAGCGATACGAGTGATCGAGTGAGCATAGAAAAAAAACTACAAAAATGCTTCATAGTGAGATGATGTAGTTCGCCGGGCTGGTGGACCGGTGGTGAGTATCACAATTAATTTTCAACCATAATATGGGTTTGCCATACTCGCCGTGTCACTTGGAGAAAGTTAGCCACTATACCTTTTTGTGAGTGGCTCCATCCCCTTATGGTTTAAATCGGTTCAAATCGGATTTCCAGCATTATAGAGAATCTTTTTGTTTTTCCAATGAAATACCACCACCACACTTTGTGAGTGGCCCCAATAGCATCCTCACTGTTGGTTTAAATAGGTTCAAATCAGGAATCTGTACTAATATTTAAATATTTCACTGAACGCCGCGTGAATTCAGCTTATCGTTTACCAAAAAGAATCCTGCTGCCACTCAATCCTGTTATACAACATCCCAATGAAAGTGCAGAGGCCCTACCCTTTTCTTATTTGACATGCATTCGGGTAAAGCAGGCGCCAGTATTGCCTTACCCGAGAAACACATCTTCGTGATTTTATGTTGAGTAAGCTTCTATATAACCAAATTTAGTCATATAAAAGTATTTTCAGCAGCTATAAAACTTGTGTGTTGCTTGGGCAGTTTGGGATGACCAGTTTTTACACATTGAGGATGTATGCTAGTCTCAACCATCATCTGTTGGTTCTCTGTGTTATAACAGCTGATCTGGCAGCAACGGAGTAGCAACCTTTGGCAGTCAACCATGCTCATTATCTTGCTCATGCTCATGGAAAGCGATAATATCTTTGAATAGGATAAGACCACTTCAACTTCTCGCATTGATTAGCATGCTGTCTTGCTTTCTCACACGCTTATCAAATTACTGGTCTGAAAATCGGATACGATTCGTCTCGTTTCACCTGGATTATATCGTAGCATGTGCTCCATTAATATCTCTTGGATACAGAAACAATATTTCAAAATACTGAATCAAACTGTAAGATATGATTAACATATATTCTCAATAATACGAAACTACAGTACCGTAAAACGGGATATTATTGATCAGCGGAGTAACATTGATCGGTTTGGCCCATATCATGAATAGTTCAAATATACATTTTCCGTTGATACACTTTCTAACTATGGATTATGAATTATGTTTCTCAATCTGGTGTTATTTGACTTCCGAAAGCTATAACATTGGTTAAAATATTACGTTTTTTGATTGCCAAGAACTGAAAATTGAACTGAGCATAGCTTTTTCCACTTTCAGCTAGCGGTAAAAAACCAATCAATGCTTCAATCATAGTTAACATTTCTAGAGATATTTTTTTAGATACGCTAGGTTAGCTAGGTTGGGTTTACTATTTAAAAAAAAATTCATGGATGACCGCTTTTTGCTACAAATTATTACAAAATCGAGGCGACTTCACGCTTTTTCATTGAGGTAAAGGGACAATCTCACAAACATTAAAAATAAATAATAAAAAATTTAAACAAACATTAAAAATCTAAAAATAAAATCAAAAGTTAGGGGGGGAGGGGCACCGGCCCCACCCTGCCCCCCTCTGGCTACGCCAATGTGTCGAAATCGAAGATATTTTGAGGAGATGGTCGACTCAATCGCTCGAAAACTAGCAAATGATCTGTCACATTTTGTCGAGTAAGAGTTTGTTCTGATTCGTGTTTTTTTTTTTATCAGCAAGTGGTAATTGGCAAAACAAGGTAAGAAATACACTAAACCATTATTTGTTTTGCTGGCGAATTAAATCCTCCTCTTCTGAATGATCTTTGGAATATATAGGGACACTTGTCTACTTGTTGATTGATAACCTCCTCGCTAAATACTTCAAATCACAGCTTTGGTCCCCAATGAGGTTTTCTGAATAATAAATATAAATAATACATTAGTGAAGTCACAAAACTATAATGAAAAATTTAAAACCTTATTCTTCCTATGCCAAAAATAATCACCAGTTAAATTGACGAAAGTCCTGGACGTTTTTTTGGGGAACGTTAGCTGGAAGGTTTTTTTGGGGGAAATTTTTTTCTCTATTAAATCAGTTTATTAGTAGTTAATATTTCAGTAAGATTTGTCTAGGACCATATGGAAAACACATGGGGAGATTAGATTAGATTAGATATCTTTATTATTGAGCTTTTCAGCCTCGGCTGGTTCAGCTCATACACATGGGGACATAAGAGCTTACTAAAACAAAGTAAATATTTTTGATCAATTAGCAAATTAAATCTTTCGCTTTTACGACGGGCGCATAATTCCCCTGTTACCCTTTGCCATAAATCGTCATATCATGCAACCAGCAAATGGCATCTTTTCCTCAGAACAATTTCCTTATAAAATCAATCACTTGAAATCACAAGCATAAGCAAATAAATTCAGTTTGCAGTAAAGAAGATACTATATCCATATAGTTTCAACATTTACCAACGACATATCTCCACTCGATTCAGTCAGTAAAATTGCAGCTGTTGTTCTCCATAATTTCCGCACGACACGAAAAAAGCTAAACCCATAAAGTTCGTCTTTTAATGTCACTTGTCGTGCATATTTTTGCTTCTGTGGGAGTATAACATGACTCCTTACCATTTTCTCTCACGCCACAAGTGGCACCAAATTTAGTTTAGTTTTTGCATGTTTTTTCTGGTCTCGTAGCTCCATTATCCAGTCCGTTCGTCGATGTCAGAGTTAATAAGCTTTCGGTTCAACCGGCTTTCTTTGAATGGCACATCGGGTTGATATTGATTCTTGCTCTGACTAGGAAAACATTGCCGAAATGTGTCTTCCGGCAAGCGAGCCATCGAAGTGGCATCTACCAAAGAAATAGCAATGATAAGTACGATGCCATTCATCACCGAACGTGCGAAACGTGCAAACATTATAGCATCAGTCACAGTTTGCTGGGCGGTGGGGGAAAGTCACGGTGTCTGTCGACTTTCTCCGGTGTGTCCATTTCCGCCTCTAACTACAGCGTAGAGATGATTTTAGAATCACGGAAATGTGTGGATTGCGTCTGAGTGTGATTGCGGCGTGGATCCATCTTCTGGCCATCAATTATGTTTAGGCCGACTGCCATGGAGAATGAGTGTGGTTTTCGGATATGGCGTGCCTAGAGCGGTGTATCAATGTCGGCAATTGCCGTTGTCGGGTGCGTGTCTGTGGCGTCACTCAGCCGTAACTGAATTTGGTATACTCTTCAAAGCTAGTTGGACGACAGTTACAAGGCCTGTGTAACTGACGTTTCCAATCCAGAAAACAGACGCTATCGAAAATTATTTGGAATACTATAACTCAACTCTTTTACAACTATCAGGTCAGTCAAATTGACCAACCGGACAGAAATGCAAAGTCTCATGACAATCGCACGAGCGTCATCAGCATATCAATTTACAACAGTTGAAAAGAAACGATTATCACGTGTGTTAGAGAGAACTATTCAAACGATACTGTCGTTGCCTATAATCAAAACATGAGTATGACTATCCAGAATCAAAAGCGCAACCAAAAAGTAGCATGTCTTCCAGACCCGCTTCATTCTTTCTAAATTTTAGAGACAGATAGTAGCGCCGCTCTTATCGTCAACGAGATAACATTGAACCACATCGATAGACAAAACAAACACACATATATGCAGGCCCGAACAATTACAGCGAAATGCAAACCTAATAGCGCAACATTGCCATTTTCTCTTGAGCGTTGATTCGCATCGTACACATTTTCCGCGTCGTGTTCCAATTGAATTGTGGAAGTCTCTCTAATAAAGAAATCGAATCCAATCCAATTGAATTATCCGAATTCTTAACTGCACGTGTCCTTTTCTTGGTACTGTATCCATTTTACAATTAGTAATGAGTGTTGGTAACTAATAAGTTAGCGAATATGCACCAAAGATACAGATACAGTTATCAAATCGTAGTTCTAGAAAATTAAACCATTATAATTCTGAAGAACTTTGTGATATTGATACGAATGGATATTAAATAAGATCAGTATTTATTGATTCTTACCTTTTCAATTTTAGTTAATCCATCGAAACAGAGATTTTAATATCGCCTTCGTTTACACGCAAGTAGCTGTATCCTCCTGGCTATTCATGTTTCGTTGCTTTTCGGAATGAATTTCCATAGCAGCTGCTCTTCTTAGATTCCAGTTTTTGGTGGTTAATTGATTTTATGCAATTATTTACTGATGGGATACTTGAAAACACTTCAACGTTGAATCAAAACAATCAAAACAAACTCTCAACATCTCGACTGTCAAAAAACTATACGCACACTAGGATCGGTGCTAGTATATATGAACGCATTAGGCTTAGTGACCTTGGACCTTCAAGTGCAGCGCAGAAAACTTCTGAAAAGTCCGTAGTATGTCAGGAAAGTGGTGGAAATTACGTGTAAGTCCTTATATTTTCAGTGAAGTTCCAAGAACATCAGGGATGTCCCTTGAATAACAGTGAAGTTAAAAGAACTTCAACACTCGATGAACTTCAGCAAATTCCATGAAACTTTAGTGAAGTCTTGAGAACTTAAGTAAAGTTCCAAAGCTTCAAGAAAGACCCAACAGTTTCAAAACTCTCTAGAATTTTTGAAAATTCCCTAAAATTTCAGATAACTCTTTAGAAGTTCAGAGAAGTTCCGAAAACTACAGAGAAGTACCGTGAAATTCAGGAAAGTTCCTAAAACTTTAGCGAAGTTCCGAGAACTTCAAAGAAGTACTGAGAAATACAGAAAAGTTTCGAGAGCTTAAGTAAAGTTCCTAGCATTCAGAAAGCTTCAAAAACATCCGAGAACATTAGAAAAGTCTTCAATACTTCACAGAAGTCCGCAAAACGTTTCACGATTCAGAACAATTCAGAAAAGTTCATGGAAGTTCAGAGAAATCATTGGAACTTCAGAGAAGTTCAGGGAGAAAAGCTCATGGAATTTCAGAGCAGTTTACAAAACTTTAGAGAAGTTCGTGGATCTTCAGAAAAGCCGTCGGAACTTAAGAGACCTCCTTGGAACTTTTGTAAAGTCCATAAACTGTCAGGAAAGTGCCGAGAATAACATGCAAGTTCCAATGTCTTCAGTGAAGTTCCAAGGACATCAGGGATGTCCGTTGAATTTCAGTGAAGCTAAGAGAGCTTCAATGAAGTCCTGAGAACTCCAGAAAAGTACCGATAATTTAAATGAACTTCTGTGAATCTCAGGAAACTTAAGTGGATTCGAGAGAATTTCTGTGAAGTCTTGAGAACTTAAGTAAAGTTCCAAAGCTTCAAGGTAGTCTCAATAATTTCAGATAACGCTCTGTTATTTCAAAGAACTCCTTTCAGATAACTCTCTAGAATTTCGAGAAATTCGAAGAAGTTTACAATACTTCACAGAAGTCCTCGAAACTTTAGAGAAGTCCTCGAAACTTCAGAAAAGTTCACGGAATATCAAAGAAGTTTACGGAAACTTCAAAAAAGTTCATGGAACTCCAGAGATGTTTACGGATCTTCAGAAAAGTTGTCGAAAATTAAGAGAACTCCTTGGAACTTCTGTAAAGTCCATAGAATGTCAGGAAAGTGCCGAGAATTACATGCAAGTCCCAATATCTTCAGTGAAGTTCCAATGGCATCAGGGATGTCCTTTTAATTATAGTGAAGTTAAAAGAAGTCGTGAAAACTACGGAAAAGAACCGAGAATTTAATTGAATTTCAGCGAATCCCAGGAAACTTTAGCAAATTCCCCAGAACTTCAGTGCAAACTCGAGAATTTAAGTAAAGTTTCAAAGCTTCAAGAAAGTCCCAAAATTTCAGATAACTCTGGGTAATTTCAGAGAACTCCCCACTCCCTTTGGAACTACAGAGAAGTCCTCGACACTTCAGAGAAATTCACCGAACTTTAGTTAAGTCCTTAGAACATCAAATTAGTTCTCGAAAAAGAGAAGTCATCGGATAAGATTAACAGATAAATTTTAGAGAAATTCAGGTAATTTCAAAGAAGTTCAGGGATCTTCAGATAAGTTCTGAAGTCCTTAGATCTAACGAGACAATTTTTAAAGAAATTCAAAGTTCATAAATTCAGAAAGTTCACGGATATTCAGAGAGGTTCATAGAACCTCAAAAAAGTTCAAGAAATCTTAAATAAGTTCACGATAATTTAGAGATGTTCTCGGTACTATAGAGAAGTTTTCGGAACTTCAGAGAAGTTTTTGGATTTTCAGGAGGGTCTTCGGAATTTCAAAAACGTTCACTAATCTCCAGAGAAGTTCTCGGTACTTTAGAGAAGTTTACTGAACTTTACAAAAGATCACGGAACTTCAGAGAAGTTCAAATAATTTTAGAAAAATCATTGAAACTTCAGAGAAGATTACACAGAAAAGCTCACGAAGCTTCAGAGAACTTACGAGGGACTTTTACGGAGCATTCGAGAGATTTTTTGAGAAATTCACAGAACTTAAGAGCAGTTCACGGATATTCAGAGAAGTACACGAAACTTTAGAGAAGTCCTCGGAACTTAGGAGAAGTTTATGGAATCTAAAAGAAGTGCACGTTAATTTTGAGAAGTTCACGGTTCTAATGTTCACGATTCTTCAGAGAGATCCACGGATCTTAAATAAAATCCTTGAAACTTCAGAAAAGTTCATGGAACCTCAGAGAAGTTTACGAAACTTCAAATGAATTTACGGAACTTCAGAGAAGTTCTCAGATCTTCTGATTGATTCACTGAACATTAAAGAAGTCCACGGAACTTAATAGAGATCTCAAGAGCATGGATATGCTGAAGATCTTTTGAGATTTCTGACCAACCTGGTAACCTACAAAATATCAGAGATACGCGACTTGAATAGATGATACACACAAGAGCTTCAAAATAATTTCTGATTGTTGTGAAATTTTAAGAAAATATTCAAAGAACTGACAAAGAACAAGCTCTATGAAATTATTGCTGAGCAATCTGGTATCATGAAACAATATCTGAAAGGCGTGATTTGAATTGATGGTTCATCATCATCTTCTTGGACTTATTAGTACTGGAGCCTCACGCCTGCCCTTGCTTATTATTCCAGATACACTTCCTCAGTTATTACTTGAGAGCTTTCAATGCTAGGTACCATTTTTGCATTAAGGCCTGTACTCGAAAAAAATGCACCAGACAAAAGTGTTCGCCAAAAATTTATTTTAAGCGGGATTTGCTTGAAACTTCAAGGGAATGAATTTAGACATATGGATTATGTTTTGGCATAATTACTTTATTCAATTTCTTTTCCATCGCTGAAAGCCCGCACCTTTCCCTTAAGACCCCTCATTACATTTTGTGCAATGGTGGAGCCGACCTTTTTGGTCACTTTCATCCATTCTTTCTTCAACTCCAGCTCGTTCTTAAATACCTTGGGCGATTTTCGAACTTTGGCTTTCATTATGGCCCAAATCTTTCCACCGGACGAATCTCTGGTGAATTTGGCGGTTAGCAGTTTTTGGTACAAAAACAACGTTATTGTCTCTGTACCAATCCAACGTCGATCGTGCGTAATGGCATGATGCCAGGTCCGGCCAAAATAATGTCTCGCCTCCGTGGGACCGCAGGACGGGCAACGGACACTTCTGGAGGCACTCGGTGCGGTAAATTTCGCTGTTGACGCCGGTTCGGTGCTTTGCGGACCTTGAATACACGAAGCCCAGCTCGTTTCATGGTTTACTGAACGAACCAGGCGTAACCTTTGCCTTCAGAGCCGCGTCGCGAATCGAAAGGTTCGGAATACACTTGAAATAATCCAACATCTTCCGGGCCTTCGCAGGGTCAGCTGTTTTCGATTTTCTTCCACTTCCAGCCCGCCGCTCGGCCATCTGGGACTCCTTAAACGATTTTACCACCCGAGACACAGTTATATGGGTGATTCCCAGTTGTCTTCCAATCCATCTCATGGTCGCAGTCGGATTTTCCATGACAGTGCGCAAAATTCTCCGGCGATTTTCTTCTTGTTTCGATGACATCTCAATAACCACTGAACCGATTGTTATGAACTTCAAACTAGTTATACTCAGTTTTTCATAAATTTTTACCAACGGACAAAAAAGTTACACATGGATAAAAATGGTGCATTTTTTTCGAGTACAGGCCTTAGTATGATTGTGTGGCAAATACAAGCCACCTCCTGCAGGGAGCAAAGGGAGGACTTTGATGGTAAGAATACTGTTTAAAATCGCTGTTCATCTTGAAGCCCTCAAATATGCGTAGGACTTTCTTAAAATCTTTGTCACTCCGAAGGATTTGGAAGGAATTTTTGAACAAACTGGATCGTGATTTAAACTGTTGATCAGCATAATACCTTTAAAATAACTCCTGAGCCTTATGAAGTCTTGAAACAATATTTAAAGGACTTCCGTAAGATCCTTGATATTCTGAAGGTCTCTGAAATAAATTCTAAGCAATCTGGTATCATGAAAGTGTATCTGAAAGGCCGAATTGATGTTTAGAACATTAGTCCAATAAATAGCTGTTCACCCTGAAGTCTTGAAATAATATCCAGAGAACTTTTCCAAAATATTTCACATTATGAAGGACTTGGGAATAATTTCAGACCCACCTGGTTTCATAACAAAAAAATACCAGAGAGACGTACCGTGATCGGCTGATAAGCACAAGATCTTCAAAATAGTTCCTGATTGTTGTGAATTGTTAAGATAATATTCCTGTCAAATAAATTATTTGCTAGTATTGATCAAACATATTTGACAAACCATAATAAAGGGCATCACACTAATTGATAAATTGGCAAATAATTGGAACGATGAACACAAATTAAAAATTTTCCATAACAATATGTGGTCAAATACGTTGGTCAAATATATTTGTCAAAATTTGCCAAAGATTTGGCGTTTCGTCGAATCTCACCTCTCAGCTCAGATCTCAGCTTGACGTCAAATATTTGCTGTCGTGGCATGGAAAACCTCGAATCTTTCAAACCCTTGATCAAAATTTAAGCAACGGTTGAGAGAAATCATAAATTTTAATCAACATCACAGCCACGTGTGAATTGTGATGAAGGTTCTGATTTAAATTGTAATTTGCCTCTGCTTGAAACACGGCCGCCCATCCATCACTCCCACCCCTTCCATCCATAAATCCTTTTCAGGCCTCCGCCAGGATTGGCCGCAAAAAGTCAACAGAAATGATACATCAGTAGAGCTATGCGTAACGCGCCGGCAAAAAATTAATGGAATACATTAACGTGTATCAAGTTTCGCTTCATTGGAGTGTTAAAATGGCTTTTCATTTTTATTGTCTACGCTTTACATTTCGGAGTGGCAAATTATTTCCATCTGCGGAAATGTGACTCGATTTTAATAACATTGTATTACAAATTTCCAGGACTCTGTTTGAAATGTTCTGCGACATTGGATTGAAGCGTACATTGTGGTAGATTTTGTTGATTAAATTTCTGATAATTATTCCCATGAAGAATGTTCGTGACTCGTCTAGAAGATATGAGAGTGCATTACGGGCCTATTTCTCCAACACAACGCACTAAAAGGATTCACCTATTAATCCCTGCATACAGGAGTATCATCTTGATGTATTTTTGTACAATAGCGAAATGCAAGCCCTCCTTTTTGTCGATTAGAAGAAAATATTATTTTCCAATAAAAAAAAACTAACTTATCGTACCCTTTTCGGCGTTTTTACACTCCCAGAAACGTGCTTACAAGAGCATGGTAGATGTAGCTGATGGCAGCTGGCTTCCTTCTTTGACTGCAAAAGCGTAGAAGTGTGAATATGCAAGCTGTTCAGATTTTGTTACCACAAGGCGACATAACCCAACCACCACGGACAAAGCTGCTGCAGCAAATGCAGAAACGACACTATTTCGATCGAAAAAAAATCCTTATCTTGAAGCTTGGTTTCAGTAACGTATGTGTGTGTGTATGTGTGTATCCAATCTAACACCCATCGGCCGGCAATGGTATCATGGAAGAAATCTGTTTACAACAATCATTCAAGTGACCATTGGAAGCAGCTTTAATCCGGGAGCTAGAAACTGATAGCTCTAGTGGAGATCCAGCAACCCATTTCAGAATGTCTGGAGAGTCACGCCCATTCCGAGGTTACTTTTACATACAATAAGCCCCGCATGTTAACATTACCGATATCATTTGGATAAGGGCTCTGTAGCACACTTCCAGATTTGGAAATTTAAAATTTCCAAACCAGGCACGTATTTAGTATTATTTGAAAATAAGATTTTTGTTATATAGTTAAAATCAGATAAATCTCACCCATGGCCACCTCCTCAATCACACTATCATGTTCATTCGTAAAAATAAGAATTTTCAGCGTTGATTCGTAATTAATTTCATGCACTTGCGATTAAATAAGCGCAAAAATTAACGTTGCTCAACCGGCCGATAGATATGCAACCTGCATTACCAAACTGTGTGCACCATGTGGTGAATGCACCTAAAATTATGTGCATACCAACGTATGCATTAAAAAAATGAACTGTATTTGGATGCCGATAAAACAAAACTACAATGGAAGAAAATTTCTCTAAATCCCACGTTTAGTAAACCTTCTACCAAAATGCTTCGATGCTCAGTTAGGAGTACTTACGGTAGAAATTAGTGAAGTAGATCCTATGTTTGAGCTTTGCCCCATCATTTTCTATCGGGCGCAGCTGGAGGACGTTAGGAGGGTTGACAATCTTCGGTACAACGTTTATATCCAGCCGGTTCTGGTAAATCTTGGAATAATGGGCCTAAGCCTGGTCCAGCCAAAATACCACATCTTACTTCTTCGACTATGTATCTCGCCGTTCACCGCAAGACCCGAAGGAAAGAACATCTGCTCGCGCTTGTGTTTCACCCACACTTTCAGCCGCCACTCCTGGATGATTTCCTGCTGCTCAGACACGGCCTGCCTCAACTGACGCTCCCGCATCACAATGTTTGTCTTGCCCAAGTACTTCTTCACTTCGTTTGGCTGGTTCCACGCCGCTCGTCGAAAGGCGCGGAACGAGGAGGCCACTTTGCCCTCGATTGTCCTCTTCAGTTTCCGCTGCACTTAACGATCGTGCAGCATAGTCGGGTGGACGGAACCAAGCTTCCGTTATTCCGGCTATATACAGCAGGCACTAAGTGCCCCACGATTTCCAACCTCTTCGCTCTGGGGTGGAGCTGGCAATTCGAACTAACCACGGAGTGTAGTTGCTTGACGTCACCATGGCTGCTGCAAATCAAGTGATAACTTTGTTATTTTTTTTTCCTTCTGTACACAACAGGGTTGCTACGAAGATCGCAGCAAGCCGCGCTTTTGAATTGACGTGTTTTCAATTTTCTCCATCGATTTCGCGCAAGCATACATTTTGTTTAGTATTCGATATAAAATCTTCAAATTGATTCATTGATTGGAAGTGCACAGGAAGTGACTGTGAAAAGGCGGTTCCAACGAACCTGTTGTTTCGTGGTGAGTGTGCACTACGCCACCAGGCTACCGCTCGACAAACTGTGTTGGAATGAAACTGCATTGGAAGCCAAATCAATTGCGACGCTGGTGTTCCACACGCTAAGATGAGAATACCTAAGGATCGTTAAAAAGTAGCGTTAAAAGCTCAAAAGTGCACATACGCAAATTATGCGTTAACACATATTATCTAAAATTCAAATACGAGAAAATGGGGGTTCACGGTCAATTGTTGAACTGGCTCTACTCAAATCTGACTGGTAGAACTATGTCTGTGAATATTTCAGATTATGCCTCGTCCAGCTTTTCAGTAATATCCGGCGTTCCGCAAGGCAGCCACCCTGGTCCATTCCTTCTCCTGTTATACATGAACGACGTGAACTTGGTCCTCAGATGCCTGAAATTATCCTACGCCGTCGACCTTAAGCTGTATTACGTCATAAAATGTCCAGAAGACGCCCATTTTTTAGCAGGAACTACAAGTGTTCGACGACTGGTGCCGGTTCAACAGAATGTCCTTAAATGTATCCAAATGCTCGGCTATCTCCTTTGGCCGAAAACGTGCGATGTATCTCCACGAGTCATCCTTCGAGGAACACGTTTGAAACATGAAACAACAGTCAAGGATCTGGGAGTAACGCTCGACTCCAACTTGTAGAGATAGCACTGAATTAACATTTAAACAGTAACATGGAAAATTGTAACAATCATTTTGCAATAAAGCCATACGAACTTGCGAAAATTAAAACTCTCTTTTTTTTTTACAAAAAAAAAAAAAAAAAAACCAAAACCCAAAAAACATCTCCTTTGTTAAATTCTTTTGTGCTTTGGTCGGACGAAAAAGAGGAGAAAATGTACACCCCCACTCTGGCCCCCCCGGTATAAAAATAAAAAAAAACGCCCACCCAACCCCCCCCCCTATCAATCAGTTCAAACAAGCGACACGTACGGTCGTGTTTTTCGCTCTTCCGTAAAAAAGTTTTTCCCGTTTCCCCCCCTCGTCCGATTTCTCGCGATTGCGCGTCCGGTTCGTGATCTATCGCCAGCGCTTGCTAATTTATTAGCAATAGCAAGCCAGAAGAAAGTGCTGCAAAGTTGTGCAAGTTTTTCCACTCGACCTGTTGCCGTGGCAATGGGTCGAAAAAATCAACACGTGGTGACATCCACGCCAGCGACATTAGCTCCTGAAGCCATTCCGAATCCAAGCAGCTGCAAGCGGCAACGAAATGACGACGCCGATTCATCGGATCCCAACGCCCGATTACTAGCGAGCAATCGGTTTGCTGCGCTCCCGGTACAGGAGGTACCGAAGAAAGTGAAAATCCCGCCGCTTTTCACCACGTCAAGAGACATTGCTGCCCTTAGGACGGAGCTTGCAGCGATTAAAGTGAATCCGCTGTACAAGCTTTGCAGTACGGGCATCACAATTATGTGCTCAACGGAGGTTGATTACCGTGCTGTTGGCACTCACCTAGTCGCCAAGCAGCACGAATTCTACACGCACGACGCGCCCGGAAGCAAGCCAATGAAGGTGATTCTGCGTGGCCTTCCAGAACTCACTCCGGAGTCAATCTTCGCAGAGCTGC
Organism: Aedes koreicus; assembly: GCA_024533555.2. Lineage (NCBI taxonomy): Eukaryota > Metazoa > Arthropoda > Insecta > Diptera > Culicidae > Aedes > Aedes koreicus. The sequence continues at coordinate 46,591 of JAHHFK020004864.1, forward strand.
AAGCGGCGGCACTAAAGCCTCAGAAGGTGTTTTCCATCAGGCGCCAGCAACATGGAAACTACCGGGACCAACTCTATCTGGTCCACCTTGAGAAGGGATCCGTCACGATGGCGGAACTGATAAAAACACGGGCCCTTTTCAACATTATCGTCGAGTGGGACCGGTACCGTCCGAGACAGCACGACGTGACGCAGTGTGGCAACTGCCTTGCGTTCGGCCACGGAACGCGTAACTGCCACATGAAACCGCGATGTGACAAGTGTGCCGGAGCCCACAGTACCAACGATTGTGCCCCGATGGAAGAAGGTGCGCTACTGAAGTGCGCAAATTGTGGCGCAAACCATGAGAGCAGCAATCGAGCCTGCCCAAAACGTGCTGAATTTTTGGCGATCCGCAAGAAGTCATCCACCAAATCCCGGCCTGGCCAACGCCGTCTGCCCCCTCCGATGAACGAGGAGAATTTCCCGTCACTTCGGTATCAGGTGCCAAACCTACCGCCGATCCCATTAAATCACCGCCAAGCAAACCGCCCGTCAGCTTCCGTTCATCATCGTTTCGCGGCAGCCGCCGCCGCCCCCTACCCGACTCCTCCTCCAGGCTGGGGCAATCCGAGTCGCAGTACCTCCACGCAACCACCCGTCGATGGACAGCTCTACGACTCTGAGCAAATGGTGGAGTTCGTGCAAGAACTCTATCGCCAACTACGTTCCTGCCGCTCCAAGGAGGAACAGCTCAAAGCCGCCACATCCGTGACGATGACATTTATTTTCAAGTATGGACCGTAAACGCACCATCAACATTCTTAATTGGAATGCTTGTTCCATCCGGAACAAAATAATTGAGCTCGGTGACTTCCTTAACGGGAAAGACATCGACATCGCCATCGTCACGGAAACGCACCTCAAGCCCGAACTTAGCGTCTCCATTCCTGGTTATCGGATTGTGCGACTTGATCGTAGCGGCTCTAGTGGAGGAGGAGTTGCGATCGCCCTGCGCTACAACATCAACTGCCATCTGCTTCCGAGCTTCCAGCTGCAGTCTATGGAAGCCATCGGAGTCGAGGTCGAAACTACCGTCGGCCCTATCACCATCATCGCGGCCTACTGTCCCAAGCAAGCCAGTACCACCAACGGAACAACAACGGCCCTACGAAACGACATCCGTAAGCTAACTCGGAGGCAGGGGCAGTTCATCATCGCCGGCGACATGAATGCGAAACACGAAACCTGGGGGAACACCCGGCGAAATCGGAACGGAATAATTTTGCAGGAAGACCTGGAAGAGGGACATTACACCGTCCTGGGTCCGGATACTCCCACCCGGTTGAGCAGATCCGGGGTCCATTCGACAATCGACATCTTCCTCACCAATATGGGGAACAACATCGCCCAGCCGATCGTACACCAGGAGCTCAGCTCGGACCACTATCCGGTGGTGGCCGAAGTTGGCTCCTCGGTCAACCGGCATCGAATCACCAGACGAAACTACCATCGCGCCAGTTGGGAAAGGTTCCGACAACACGTTGACGACAACATCGATTTCGACATGCACCTTGATTCGGTTGATGACATCGAACGGCAGCTGCAGAGCATCGAGCAAGCGATCTCCCAGGCCCGGGAGCAACATGTCCCAGTGATAGATCAGGTGAGCAACTCTGTACCCATTGATAGACCCACTAAAGATTTAATACAATTGCGAAACGCCATCCGAAGGCAATACCAGCGAACTGGTTTGCCAACGCTAAAAAGTCACTGCAATCGAGTGACAAAAATTATTAAGGCCAGAATGGTGGACCTTAAAAATAACAATTTTGCCGACAAGATCCGCTCTCTACCAGATTGTGCAAAGCCGTTCTGGAAGTTGACAAAAATTTTAAAAACTAAGCCAAGGCCCATTCCACCGTTGATCCCACTAGACAGCAATGGCTCTAAGGATCGCTTGATAACTCCTGCAGAAAAGGCTGCTGAGATAAGTCAACACTTCGTCAGCTCCCACAATCTCGGACATAACATCGTCAGTCCACACGAAGCTGCCGTTAGCGCGCTTATAAACAACATCGATATAAGTCCCAACGACTTCTCGGAAGAGTTAGAGATCTCAGCTGACGAATTGTTGACCGATATCAAAGCGACTAAGAACATGAAGGCCCCAGGTTTCGACAACATCATGAACTTGGAGCTCAAGCAATTGAGCCCCCAGTTCTATGTCCATCTGGCGTTGATTTTCAACCAATGTCTCCGACTTAGCTACTTCCCTTCGTGTTGGAAGTCAGCTAAAGTCATACCCATCCAGAAACCTGGGAAAGATCCTTCATGTTCTAGGAGCTATAGGCCCATCAGCCTTCTCTCAGGATTATCCAAGCTGTTTGAGAAAGCGATCCACCGTCGGCTTCTTTCATCTGCCGACGAGCTCAACATCTTGCTCGACGAACAATTTGGCTTTCGACGTGGTCGGTCAACAATCCACCAACTCAATCGAGTCATCAACATCCTCAGGCGGAACAAGTCTGTTTCGAAATCATCTGCCATGGCACTTCTCGATATCGAGAAGGCCTTCGATAATGTGTGGCACGATGGCCTGGTGTACAAGCTAAAACAATACAATCTTCCCATCTTCTTGGTGAAGATAATTAAAAATTATTTGTCGGACAGGACATTCCGTGTTTCGCTGCATGGTGCAGTTTCCGATGCGCAAGAAATCTCCGCCGGCGTTCCGCAGGGAAGTATACTAGGTCCACTTCTGTTCAACCTTTTCACCTCGGACATACCCCCGCTCCCGGAAAATGGATCTCTATCGTTGTTCGCCGATGATACCGCAGTCGTCCACAATGGTAGGGTAATAAGAGCGCTTACAGCGAAACTGCAGCGAAGCCTGAATGTTCTGTCAGAATACTTCACCGAATGGAAGATCTGTATCAACGCGGCGAAGACCCAGGTCATCCTGTTTCCACACTCCAACTCTCCCAAACTTGTTCCGCCTGAGGATTGTAAAATAAGCCTTAACAACACAACGGTGGAATGGGCCAAATCAGCTGTCTATCTTGGCATTACCATAGACAGCAAGCTTATTTTCAGGGAACAGGTTGACAAAACTGTCACAAAGTGTAACGTTCTGTTGAAGCTACTGTACCCATTGATTAACAGAAGGTCTACATTATCTCTGAAAAACAAGCTTGCTGTCTACAAGCAAATCATACTTCCAGTCATCGAGTACGGCATGCCAATCTGGGAGAGTTGCGCAAAAACACATCACCTGAAGCTCCAGCGTGTTCAAAATAAGTTCCTCAGGATGATTCTGAACACCCCTCCGAGGACAAGAACATCTGAGGTCCACCGTCTGGCCGAGATAAAAATGCTCGTCGATCGCTTTAGTGAGTCTATCAATCGGTACAGGGCACGCTGCCTGACATCGGATCACCAGATCATTCGGAATCTGGTTCCCCTCCCCTAGGTTTTTCAAATTGTAGCTATAGTTTTTTTAAGTAGGTTATCAAATTTTGAAACTAACAATGCCCAAAGGGCTGATTTGAAAAACTAATCAAAACACAAAAGACACTAAACACATTTAACACATAAAACACTTCAAACAAAGCTGAAGAGCCCAATGGGCTAAAACACTTAATATTGTAAATTAGTATATAAGACAAAGAATGCAAAAATAAACAAGAATTTTACTACTAAAATGACACCGCATTAGTAAAAGGGGGATTGGGAGTGGGGTGAAAGGGGGGGGGGGGGGGGGGGTTTTTGTTTGAGGGGGGGTTAGGGGGGTTTTTGTGTTTTTTTTTATATAAAAAAAAAAATATTTTATTAAATTTTTTCTCCATCTCTTCTTTAAATTATTTGTTTTTTGTATATAATATGAAAAATTTTTTTATCTATTATATATTTTGTGGGGGGGGGGGGGTGTGGTGGGGAGTGGGATTGTTATTAAAATTATAATTTTTTTTTTTTTGTTATAAAAAATTTTATTAATTTTTGTGAGCATGACTAATAATTCTTTAGTATTTGTATATTCATTATCAATATTTAGATATCTAATCCTAGTTTATGGTATAAAGTTCTGAGTTTAAATACTTTTTCAAATTGTAAATAAATTTAAAAGTTCAGTATAATTATAAGTAAATTAATTTAAAAAAATTTTAGGACAAAGGCATTTTTTTGCATAATTGGTTTAACCACGGTAGCTAAGGCTTTTTGCACAAATTACGTAACGCAAAAAACGGGATTTTACACCCCCTCCCTCCCCTATGTAACAATAAGTAACATGTGACCAGACCCCCCCCCCCCCTTTAATTACGTAACGCTCACGGACCTCCTCCCCCTATTGCTCAATTGTTATTAAAACATCACAAAAACTGTTATTGTTGTTGCATTTATGTTTAATTCTCATTTGATTCAAAATTGTAGTATCCAGACAACAGTTCAATCATTTTATTTGTGTAACTTAAAATTGATAAAGATTGCAAGCATCAGTCCACGTATTTCATTAAAGTAACTTAGCCTCGGCTTTTTTTTGCACCGATATTTAACCATGGTCAATACCGTGTGAAAAATGGAAATACTCATGTTGGTGCATCAAATTTAACGCCACTTGATGGAAACAGTTCAAATTTATTTCATATACTTTTTTAGGCAATGGTGAAATTTTTATTACGCTACCTAAATTTTTCACAGAAGTACGTATTTTAGAAATTGGTATGTCCAAAAATGACTTTTTTTACATGTGTTATCAAATCATCAAATTTATTAACCATACGAATTTTGTTCACATGAGGTTAATACATTAGTTATAGGGCTGTCAAAACTTCAGTCAAAAATGTTTATAATAGACAAAGTTACAGGAGTTTGAATGTGACGTTTTTTGGAAGCAAAATTTTGCTCAGCCTTTTTTTTGCTACTGAGTGTACTACTTTTTTTTTTTTTTGAATTTCCATAACATCTAGGGTTTTTTTTTCATTAGGGCGAATCTACAATTGAGAGATTCTCTCCGGGCTCGCTCTCTTTCATTCATAAACCAATCACCTTTACGTTTTTCATTCTACTATTTGTAGAGTATGCTAGCCGGCACTGTTGTGTTTCGATCTGTACTAAAGAATCCCTCGAAAGTTTTATAATGGCGTTGTAATGAATGAAAGAGAGCAAGCCCGGAGAGAGTCGCTCAATTGTAGATTCGCCCTAATGAAAAAAAAAACCCTAGACATAATCTTTTGAAAAGTAAATAAAATTTATTATTATTTCAATGGTTTTAATAAAAATAACAATATATTTATATATATATTTTGTTACAATTCCACCGCTTAGGTCGAGTGCAAAGGTGCAAAGGTGCATTGCTTCCAAAAACCTTAATTTTTGATTCAACAATAAGTGCTTTTTGTTTCCAATAGAAGCCTCCTTTGCAGCGCTTTTAGAAACAACAATATTTATCGTTGGTTCAAAAATAAAATCGGTATAGTTTGAATGAATAAAAATTATGGGTAAGCCGTGAGTCAACAATAATATTTGTTGTAGCTATACAGAACAATACATTTCTCAGCGTGTAGATGTACCATTTATGGAAAATTGCGCCAATTGTTGATGCAAATCGTCATAAGATAAATTTCGTTTAGTAGATCATATTTAAATAGTACGTCTCCATTTATCGAAGCTTAAGAATTTGGTCTGAAATAAAAAGATAGACATAATTAATTTGCCCTAAAATTTCAGATTTCTTGCACCACTTGACCTAAAAAGTGTTTCTATTATCGCCACTCGCATAAGAAACACATGCGATTGACCATCAAAGGAACCAAAATTTAAAGTTCCAGTTCCAGTTATGACAAACGTTATTAAGAATACAAAAGCAAAGTTTTGGCTCAGTTTCGATATTTTTCCTTCAAAATATGCATTGAAAGCTTTCATTTAACGTATTGAAAGTGGGTTTTTCCCAGAATTTTTAAACATAGTTCTTAACTAGTATTCACTTTTGATTTGTTTTTCAAATTGGTAATTTTGTTACGTAACGATTTTAAAACCCCCCCTCCCCCATATGTCGCAATAAGGAACGGTTGCTCAACCCCCTCCCTCCCCTTCATGCGTTACGTAATTTGTGCACAAAGCCTA